>CM050175.1:11722164-11754664 GCA_027410445.1 Discoglossus pictus
AACTCCACACTGCCCTGGCTCAGTCACTCATGCCCGGGGAATGTAACCCCAACACTGGCCTGGATCAGTCACTCATGCCCAATAAATGTAAAGCCAACACTGCCCTTGCTCAGTCACTCATGCCCAGGGAATGTAACCCCAACACTGCCCTGGCTCAGTCACTCATGCCCAGGGAATGTAACCCCAACACTGCACTGGCTCTGTCACTCATGCCAGGGAATGTACCCCAACACTGCCCCGGATCAGTCACTCATGCCCAGGAATGTAACACCAACACTGCCCTGGTTCAGTCACTCATGCCGGGGAATGTAACCCCAACACTTCATGGGCTCAGTCACTAATGCCCGGGGAATGTAACCCCAACACTGCCCTGACTCAGTCACTCATGCCTGGGGAATGTAACCCCAACACTGCCCTGGCTCAGTCACTCATGCCCAGGAATGTAACCCCAACACTGCTCTGGCTCTGTCACTCATGCCCGGGTAATGTAACGCCAACACTGCCCTGGCTCAGTTACTCATGCCCAGGAATGTAACGCCAACACTTCACTGGCTCGGTCACTTATGCCCGGGTAATGTAACGCCAACACTGCACTGGCTCAGTCACTCATGCCCGGGGAATGTAACGCCAACACTGCCCTGGCTCAGTCACTCATGCCCAAGGAATGTAACACCACCACTGCACTGGCTCAGTCACTCATGACCGGGTAATGTAATGCCAACACTGCACTGGCTCAGTCACTCATGCATGGGGAATGTAACCCTAACACTGCCCTGACTCAGTCTCTCATGCCCGGGGAATGTAACCCCAACACTGCCCTAGCTCAGACACTCATGCCTCGGGAATGTAACCCCAACACTGCTCTGGCTCAGACACTCATGCCTGGGGAATGTAACCCCAACACTGCTCTGGCTCAGTCTCTCATGCCCGTGGAATGTAACGCCAACACTGCCCTGGCTCAGTCTCACATGCCCGGGGAATCTAACCCCAACACTGCCCTGGCTCAGTCACTCATGCCCGGGGAATGTAACCCCAACACTGCCCTGGCTCAGTCACTCATGCCCAATAAATGTAACGCCAACACTGCCCTGGCTCAGTCACTCATGCCCAGGGAATGTAACCCCAACACTGCCCTGGCTAAGTCACTCATGCTCGGGGAATGTAACCCCAACACTGCTCTGGCTCAGACACTCATGCCTGGGGAATGTAACCCCAACACTGCAATGGCTCAGTCACTTATTCCCGGGGAATGTAACGCCAACACTGCACTGGCTCAGTTACTCATGCCTGGGGAATGTAACGCCAACACTGCAATGGCTCAGTCACTCATGCCTGGGGAATGTAACCCCAACACTGCAATGGCTCAGTCTCACATGCCTGGGGAATGTAACCCCAACACTGCAATGGCTCAGTCACTCATGCCTGGGGAATGTAACCCCAACACTGCCCTGGCTCAGTCACTCATGCCTGGGGAATGTAACCCCAACACTGCACTGGCTCAGTTACTCATGCCTGGGGAATGTAACGCCAACACTGCAATGGCTCAGTCACTCATGCCTAGGGAATGTAACCCCAACACTGCAATGGCTCAGTCTCACATGCCTGGGGAATGTAACGCCAACACTGCACTGGCTCAGTTACTCATGCCTGGGGAATGTAACGCCAACACTGTAATGGCTCAGTCACTCATGCCTAGGGAATGTAACCCCAACACTGCAATGGCTCAGTCTCACATGCCCGGGGAATGTAACCCCAACACTGCCCTGGTTCAGTCACTCATGCCGGGGAATGTAACCCCAAAACTGCACGGGCTCAGTCACTCATGCCTGGGGAAGGTAACCCCAACACTGCCCTGGCTCAGTCACTCATGCACAGGGAATGTAACCAAACACTGCCCTGGCTCAGTCACTCATGCCCGGGGAATGTAACCCCAACACTGCCCTGGTTCAGTCACTCATGCCGTGGAATGTAACCCGAACACTGCACGGGCTCAGTCACTAATGCCCGGGGAACGTAACCCCAGCACTGCCCTGGCTCAGTCACTCATGCCCAGGGAATGTAACACCAACACTGCACTGGCTCAGTCACTCATGCCCGGGGAATGTAACCCCAACATTGCCCGGGCTCAGTCACTCATGCCCAAGTAATGTAACCCCAACACTGCACTGGCTCAGTCACTCATGCCCATGGAATGTAACCCCAGCACTGCCCTGGATCAGTCACTAATGCCCGGGGAATGTAACGCCAACACTGCACTGGCTCAGTCATTCAAGCCCGGGTAAAGTAACCCAACACTGGCCTGGATCAGTCACTCGTTCCTGGGGAATGTAACCCCAACACTGCACTGGCTCAGTCACTCATGCCCAGGGAATACAACCCCAACACTGCACTGGCTAAGTCACTCATGCCGGCGAATTTAACAACAACACTGCACTGGCTCAGTCACTCATGCCCAGGGAATACAACCCCAACACTGCACTGGCTCAGTCACTCATGCCCGCGGAATGTAACCCCAACACTTCCCTGACTCAGTCTCTCGTTCCTGAGGAATGTAACCCCAACACTGCACTGGCTCAATCACTCATGCCCAGGGAATACAACCACAACACTGACCTGGCTCAGTCACTCATGCCCGGGGAATGTAACCCCAACACTGCCGTAGCTCAGTCACTCATGCCCGGGGAATGTAACGCCAACACTGCCCTGGCTCAGTCACTCATGCCCTGGGAATGTAACACCAACACTGCACTGGCTCAGTCACTCATGCCCAGGGAATGTAACGCCAACACTGTCCTGGATCAGTCACTCATGCCCGTGGAATATAACCCCCAACATTGCACGGGCTCACTCACTCATGCTGGGAAATGTAACGCCAACCCTGCACTGGCTCAGTCACTCATGCCCGGGGAATGTAACGCCAACACTGCACTAGCTCAGGCACTCATGCCCGGGGAATGTAACGCCAACACTGCCCTGGATCAGTCACTCATGCCTGGGGAATGTAACGCCATCACTGCCCTGGATCAGTCACTCATGCCCGTTGAATATAACCCCCAACATTGCACGGGCTCACTCACTCATGCTGGGAAATGTAACGCCAACCCTGCACTGGCTCAGTCACTCATGCCCGGGAATGTAATCCCAATACTGCACTGGCCCAGTCACTCATGCCCGGGGAATGTAACGCTCAGTCACTTATGCCCGCGAATGTAACCCCAACACTGCACTGGCTCATTCACTCATGCACGGGGAATGTAACACCAACACTGCCCTGGCACAGTCACCCATGCCCGGGGAATGTAATCCCAACACTACACTGGCTCAGTCACTCATGCCGGGGAATGTAACCTCAACACTGCACTGGCTCAGACACTCATGCCCGGGAATGTAACTCCAACACTGCACTGGCTCAGTTACTCATGCCTGGGGAATGTAACACCAACACTGCACTGGCTCAGTCACTCATGCCCGGGGAATGTAAATTCAACACTGCACTGTCTCAGTCACTCATGCCCGTGGAATGTTACGCCAACTCTGCACTGGCTCAGTCACTCATGCCCGGGAAATGTAACACCAACACTGCCCTGGATCAGTCACTAATGCCCGGGGAATGTAACACCAACACTGCATTGGCTCAGTCACTCATGCCCAGGAATGTAACCCCAACACTGGCCTGGATCAGTCACTCATGCCCAATAAATGTAAAGCCAACACTGCCCTTGCTCAGTCACTCATGCCCAGGGAATGTAACCCCAACACTGCACTGGCTCAGTCACTCATGCCCAGGGAATGTAACCCCAACACTGGCCTGGATCAGTCACTCATGCCCAATAAATGTAAAGCCAACACTGCCCTTGCTCAGTCACTCATGCCCAGGGAATGTAACCCCAACACTGCCCTGGCTCAGTCACTCATGCCCAGGGAATGTAACCCCAACACTGCACTGGCTCTGTCACTCATGCCAGGGAATGTACCCCAACACTGCCCCGGATCAGTCACTCATGCCCAGGAATGTAACACCAACACTGCCCTGGTTCAGTCACTCATGCCGGGGAATGTAACCCCAACACTTCATGGGCTCAGTCACTAATGCCCGGGGAATGTAACCCCAACACTGCCCTGACTCAGACACTCATGCCTGGGGAATGTAACCCCAACACTGCCCTGGCTCAGTCACTCATGCCCAGGAATGTAACGCCAACACTTCACTGGCTCGGTCACTTATGCCCGGGTAATGTAACGCCAACACTGCACTGGCTCAGTCACTCATGCCCGGGGAATGTAACGCCAACACTGCCCTGGCTCAGTCACTCATGCCCAAGGAATGTAACACCAACACTGCACTGGCTCAGTCACTCATGACCGGGTAATGTAATGCCAACACTGCACTGGCTCAGTCACTCATGCATGGGGAATGTAACCCTAACACTGCCCTGACTCAGTCTCTCATGCCCGGGGAATGTAACCCCAACACTGCCCTAGCTCAGACACTCATGCCTCGGGAATGTAACCCCAACACTGCTCTGGCTCAGACACTCATGCCTGGGGAATGTAACCCCAACACTGCTCTGGCTCAGTCTCTCATGCCTGCGGAATGTAACGCCAACACTGCCCTGGCTCAGTCTCACATTCCCGGGGAATCTAACCCCAACACTGCCCTGGCTCAGTCATTCATGCCCGGGGAATGTAACCCCAACACTGCCCTGGCTCAGTCACTCATGCCCAGGAATGTAACGCCAACACTGCCCTGGCTCAGTCACTCATGCCCAGGAATGTAACCCCAACACTGCCCTAGCTCAGACACTCATGCCTGGGGAATGTAACCCCAACACTGCTCTGGCTCAGACACTCATGCCTGGGGAATGTAACCCCAACACTGCAATGGCTCAGTCACTTATTCCCGGGGAATGTAACGCCAACACTGCACTGGCTCAGTTACTCATGCCTGGGGAATGTAACGCCAACACTGCAATGGCTCAGTCACTCATGCCTGGGGAATGTAACCCCAACACTGCAATGGCTCAGTCTCACATGCCTGGGGAATGTAACCCCAACACTGCAATGTCTCAGTCACTCATGCCTGGGGAATGTAACCCCAACACTGCCCTGGCTCAGTCACTCATGCCTGGGGAATGTAACCCCAACACTGCACTGGCTCAGTTACTCATGCCTGGGGAATGTAACGCCAACACTGCAATGGCTCAGTCACTCATGCCTAGGGAATGTAACCCCAACACTGCAATGGCTCAGTCTCACATGCCTGGGGAATGTAACGCCAACACTGCACTGGCTCAGTTACTCATGCCTGGGGAATGTAACGCCAACACTGTAATGGCTCAGTCACTCATGCCTAGGGAATGTAACCCCAACACTGCAATGGCTCAGTCTCACATGCCCGGGGAATGTAACCCCAACACTGCCCTGGTTCAGTCACTCATGCCGGGGAATGTAACCCCAACACTGCACGGGCTCAGTCACTCATGCCTGGGGAAGGTAACCCCAACACTGCCCTGGCTCAGTCACTCATGCACAGGGAATGTAACCAAACACTGCCCTGGCTCAGTCACTCATGCCCGGGGAATGTAACCCCAACACTGCCCTGGTTCAGTCACTCATGCCGTGGAATGTAACCCGAACACTGCACGGGCTCAGTCACTAATGCCCGGGGAACGTAACCCCAGCACTGCCCTGGCTCAGTCACTCATGCCCAGGGAATGTAACACCAACACTGCACTGGCTCAGTCACTCATGCCCGGGGAATGTAACCCCAACACTGCACGGGCTCAGTCACTCATGCCGGGGAATGTAACCCCAACACTGCCCTGGCTCAGTCACTCATGCCCAGGGAATGTAACCCAACACTACCCTGGCTCAGTCACTCATGCCGGGGAATGTAACCCCAACACTGCCCTGGCTCAGTCACTCATGCCCGGGAAATGTAACCCCAACACTGCCCTGACTCAGTCACTCATGTCCAGGGAATGTAGCCCCAACAGTGCTCTGGCTCTGTCACTCATGCCAGGGAATGTAACCCCAACACTGCCCCAGATCAGTCACTCATGCCCAGGAATGTAACACCAACACTGCCCTGGCTCAGTCACTCATGCCCGGGGAATGTAACCCCAACACTGCACTGGCTCAGTCACTCATGCCCAGGGAATGTAACCCCAACACTGCACTGGCTCAGTCACTCATACCTGGGGAATGTAACCCCAACACTGCCCTGGATCAGTCACCCATTCGCGGGTAGTGTAACTCCAACACTGCCCTGGCTCCTTCACTCATGCCCATTAAATGTAACCCCAAAACTGCCCTGGCTAAGTCACTCATGCCGGGTAATGTAACCCCAACACTGCCCTGGCTCAGTCACTCATGCCCGGGGAATGTAACCCCAACACTGCCCTGACTCAGTCACTCATGTCCAGGGAATGTAGCCCCAACAGTGCTCTGGCTCTGTCACTCATGCCAGGGAATGTAACCCCAACACTGCACCAGATCAGTCACTCATGCCCAGGAATGTAACACCAACACTGCCCTGGCTCAGTCACTCATGCCCGGGGAATGTAACCCCAACAGTGCCCTGGCTCAGTCACTCATGCCCAGGGAATGTAACCCCAACACTGCCCTGGATCAGTCACCCATTCGCGGGTAATGTAACTCCAACACTGCCCTGGCTCCTTCACTCATGCCCATTAAATGTAACCCCAAAACTGCCCTGGCTAAGTCACTCATGCCCGAGGAATGTAACGCCAACACTTCACTGGCTCAGTCACTTATGCCGGGGAATGTAAAAACAACACTGCACTGGCTCAGTCACTCATGCCCAGGGAATACAACCACAACACTGCACTGGCTCAGTCACTCATGCCAAGGGAATGTAACCCCAGCACTGCCCTGGATCAGTCACTAATGCCCGGGGAATGTAATGCCAACACTGCACTGGCTCAGTCACTCATGCCCGGGTAAAGGAACCCCAACACTGGCCTGGATCAGTCACTCGTTCCTGGGGAATGTAACCCCAACACTGCAGTGGCTCAGTCACTCATGCCCGGGGAATACAACCCCAACACTGCACTGGCTCAGTCACTCATGCCGGGGAATGTAACAACAACACTGCACTGGCTCAGTCACTCATGCCCAGGGAATACAACCCCAACACTGCACTGGCTCAGTCACTCATGCCCGCCGAATGTAACCCCAACACTGCACTGGCTCAGTCACTCATGCCCGGGGAATGTAACGCCAATACTGCCCTGGCTCAGTCACTAATTCCCGGTTAATGTAACCCCAACACAGTACGGTCTCAGTCACTTATGCCCAGGGAATGTAACGACAAAACTGCCCTGGCTCAGTCACTCATGCCCAGGGAATGTAACGCCAACACTTCACTGACTCAGTCACTCATGCCCAGGTAATGTAACCTCAACACTGCCCTGGCAGAGTCACTCATGCCCAGGGAATGTAATGCAACACTGGGCTGGCTCAGTCACTTATGCCCTCGTAATGTAACACCAACACTGCCCTGGCTTAGTCACTCATGCCCGGGGAATGTAACTCCAACACTGCACTGGCTCAGTCACTCATGCCCAGGTAATGTAACCCCAACACTGCCCTGGCAGAGTCACTCATGCCCAGGGAATGTAACGAAACACTGGACTGGCTCAGTCGCTTATGCCCTCGTAATGTAACGCCAACACTGCCCTGGGTCAGACACTCATGCCACAGGGAATGTAAATTCAACACTGCACTGTCTCAGTCACTCATGCCCGGGGAATGTTACGCCAACTCTGCACTGGCTCAGTCACTCATGCCCGGGAAATGTAACACCAACACTGCCCTGGATCAGTCACTAATGCCCGGGGAATGTAACACCAACACTACACTGGCTCAGTCACTCATGCCCAGGGAATGTAACCCCAACACTGGCCTGGATCAGTCACTCATGCCCAAAAAATGTAAAGCCAACACTGCCCTTGCTCAGTCACTCATGCCCAGGGAATGTAACCCCAACACTGCCCTTGCTCAGTCACTCATGCCCAGGGAATGTAACTCCCACACTGGCCTGGATCAGTCACTCATGCCCAAAAAATGTAAAGCCAACACTGCCCTTGCTCAGTCACTCATGCCCAGGGAATGTAACCCCAACACTGCCCTTGCTCAGTCACTCATGCCCAGGGAATGTAACTCCCACACTGCCCTGGCTCAGTCACTCATGCCCAGGGAATGTAACCCCAACACTGGCCTGGATCAGTCACTCATGCCCAATAAATGTAAAGCCAACACTGCCCTTGCTCAGTCACTCATGCCCAGGGAATGTAACCCCAACACTGCCCTGGCTCAGTCACTCTTGCCCAGGGAATATAACCCCAACAGTGCACTGGCTCTGTCACTCATGCCAGGGAATGTACCCCAACACTGCCCCGGATCAGTCACTCATGCCCAGGAATGTAACACCAACACTGCCCTGGTTCAGTCACTCATGCCGGGGAATGTAACCCCAACACTTCATGGGCTCAGTCACTAATGCCCGGGGAATGTAACCCCAACACTGCCCTGACTCAGTCACTCATGCCTGGGGAATGTAACCCCAACACTGCCCTGGCTCAGTCACTCATGCCCAGGAATGTAACCCCAACACTGCTCTGGCTCTGTCACTCATGCCCGGGTAATGTAACGCCAACACTGCCCTGGCTCAGTCACTCATGCCCAGGAATGTAATGCCAACACTTCACTGGCTCAGTCACTTATGCCCGGGTAATGTAACGCCAACACTGCACTGGCTCAGTCACTCATGCCCGGGGAATATAACGCCAACACTGCCCTGGCTCAGTCACTCATGCCCAGGGAATGTAACACCAACACTGCACTGGCTCAGTCACTCATGACCGGGTAATGTAATGCCAACACTGCACTGGCTCAGTCACTCATGCATGGGGAATGTAACCCTAACACTGCCCTGACTCAGTCTCTTATGCCCGGGGAATGTAATCCCAACACTGCCCTAGCTCAGACACTCATGCCTCGGGAATGTAACCCCAACACTGCTCTGGCTCAGACACTCATGCCCGGGGAATGTAACCCCAACACTGCTCTGGCTCAGTCTCTCATGCCCGCGGAATGTAACGCCAACACTGCTCTGGCTCAGTCTCTCATGCCCGCGGAATGTAACGCCAACACTGCCCTGGCTCAGTCTCACATGCCAGGGGAATCTAACCCCAACACTGCCCTGGCTCAGTCACTCATGCCCGGGGAATGTAACCCCAACACTGCCCTGGCTCAGTCACTCATGCCCAGGAATGTAACTCCAACACTGCCCTGGCTCAGTCACTCATGCCCAGGAATGTAACCCCAACACTGCCCTAGCTCAGTCACTCATGCCTGGGGAATGTAACCCCAACACTGCAATGGCTCAGTCACTTATGCCCGGGGAATGTAACGCCAACACTGCACTGGCTCAGTTACTCATGCCTGGGGAATGTAACGCCAACACTGCAATGGCTCAGTCACTCATGCCTGGGGAATGTAACCCCAACACTGCAATGGCTCAGTCTCACATGCCTGGGGACTGTAACCCCAACACTTCAATGGCTCAGTCACTCATGCCTGGGGAATGTAACCCCAACACTGCCCTGGCTCAGTCACTCATGCCTGGGGAATGTAACCCCAACACTGCACTGGCTCAGTTACTCATGCCTGGGGAATGTAACCCCAACACTGCCCTGACTCAGTCACTCATGCCTGGGGAATGTAACCCCAACACTGCCCTGGCTCAGTCACTCATGCCCAGGAATGTAACCCCAACACTGCTCTGGCTCTGTCACTCATGCCCGGGTAATGTAACGCCAACACTGCCCTGGCTCAGTCACTCATGCCCAGGAATGTAACGCCAACACTTCACTGGCTCAGTCACTTATGCCCGAGTAATGTAACGCCAACACTGCACTGGCTCAGTCACTCATAACCGGGGAATGTAACGCCAACACTGCCCTGGCTCAGTCACTCATGCCCAGGGAATGTAACACCAACACTGCACTGGCTCAGTCACTCATGACCGGGTAATGTAATGCCAACACTGCACTGGCTCAGTCACTCATACATGGGGAATGTAACCCTAACACTGCCCTGACTCAGTCTCTCATGCCCGGGGAATGTAACCCCAACACTGCTCTGGCTCAGACACTCATGCCCGGGGAATGTAACCCCAACACTGCTCTGGCTCAGTCTCTTATGCCCGCGGAATGTAACGCCAACACTGCCCTGGCTCAGTCTCACATGCCCGGGGAATCTAACCCCAACACTGCCCTGGCTCAGTCACTCATGCCCGGGGAATGTAACCCCAACACTGCCCTGGCTCTGTCCCTCATGCCCAGGAATGTAATGCCAACACTGCCCTGGCTCAGTCACTCATGCCCAGGAATGTAACCCCAACACTGCCCTAGCTCAGTCACTCATGCCTGGGGAATGTAACCCCAACACTGCAATGGCTCAGTCACTTATGCCCGGGGAATGTAACGCCAACACTGCACTGGCTCAGTTACTCATGCCTGGGGAATGTAACGCCAACACTGCAATGGCTCAGTCACTCATGCCTGGGGAATGTAACCCCAACACTGCAATGGCTCAGTCTCACATGCCTGGGGAATGTAACCCCAACACTGCAATGGCTCAGTCACTCATGCCTGGGGAATGTAACCCCAACACTGCCCTGGCTAAGTCACTCATGCCTGGGGAATGTAACCCCAACACTGCACTGGCTCAGTTACTCATGCCTGGGGAATGTAACGCCAACACTGCAATGGCTCAGTCACTCATGCCTAGGGAATGTAACCCCAACACTGCAATGTCTCAGTCTCACATGCCTGGGGAATGTAACGCCAACACTGCACTGGCTCAGTTACTCATGCCTGGGGAATGTAACGCCAACACTGCAATGGCTCAGTCACTCATGCCTCGGGAATGTAACCCCAACACTGCTCTGGCTCAGACACTCATGCCCGGGGAATGTAACCCCAACACTGCTCTGGCTCAGTCTCTTATGCCCGCGGAATGTAACGCCAACACTGCCCTTGCTCAGTCTCACATGCCCGGGGAATCTAACCCCAACACTGCCCTGGCTCAGTCACTCATGCCCGGGGAATGTAACCCCAACACTGCCCTGGCTCAGTCCCTCATGCCCAGGAATGTAACGCCAACACTGCCCTGGCTCAGTCACTCATGCCCAGGAATGTAACCCCAACACTGCCCTAGCTCAGTCACTCATGCCTGGGGAATGTAACCCCAACACTGCAATGGCTCAGTCACTTATGCCCGGGGAATGTAACGCCAACACTGCACTGGCTCAGTTACTCATGCATGGGGAATGTAACGCCAACACTGCAATGGCTCAGTCACTCATGCCTGGGGAATGTAACCCCAACACTGCAATGGCTCAGTCTCACATGCCTGGGGAATGTAACCCCAACACTGCAATGGCTCAGTCACTCATGCCTGGGGAATGTAACCCCAACACTGCCCTGGATCAGTCACTCATGCCTGGGGAATGTAACCCCAACACTGCACTGGCTCAGTTACTCATGCCTGGGGAATGTAACGCCAACACTGCAATGGCTCAGTCACTCATGCCTAGGGAATGTAACCCCAACACTGCAATGGCTCAGTCTCACATGCCTGGGGAATGTAACGCCAACACTGCACTGGCTCAGTTACTCATGCCTGGGGAATGTAACGCCAACACTGCAATGGCTCAGTCACTCATGCCTCGGGAATGTAACCCCAACACTGCTCTGGCTCAGACACTCATGCCCGGGGAATGTAACCCCAACACTGCTCTGGCTCAGTCTCTTATGACCGCGGAATGTAACGCCAACACTGCCCTGGCTCAGTCTCACATGCCCGGGGAATCTAACCCCAACACTGCCCTGGCTCAGTCACTCATGCCCGGGGAATGTAACCCCAACACTGCCCTGGCTCAGTCACTCATGCCCAGGAATGTAACGCCAACACTGCCCTGGCTCAGTCACTCATGCCCAGGAATGTAACCCCAACACTGCCCTAGCTCAGTCACTCATGCCTGGGGAATGTAACCCCAACACTGCAATGGCTCAGTCACTTATGCCCGGGGAATGTAACGCCAACACTGCACTGGCTCAGTTACTCATGCCTGGGGAATGTAACGCCAACACTGCAATGGCTCAGTCACTCATGCCTGGGGAATGTAACCCCAACACTGCAATGGCTCAGTCTCACATGCCTGGGGAATGTAACCCCAACACTGCAATGGCTCAGTCACTCATGCCTGGGGAATGTAACCCCAACACTGCCCTGGCTAAGTCACTCATGCCTGGGTAATGTAACCCCAACACTGCACTGGCTCAGTTACTCATGCCTGGGGAATGTAACGCCAACACTGCAATGGCTCAGTCACTCATGCCTAGGGAATGTAACCCCAACACTGCAATGGCTCAGTCTCACATGCCTGGGGAATGTAACGCCAACACTGCACTGGCTCAGTTACTCATGCCTGGGGAATGTAACGCCAACACTGCAATGGCTCAGTCACTCATGCCTGGGGAATGTAACCCCAACACTGCAATGGCTCAGTCTCACATGCCTGGGGAATGTAACCCCAACACTGCAATGGCTCAGTCACTCATGCCTGGGGAATGTAACCCCAACACTGCCCTGGCTCAGTTACTCATGCCTGGGGAATGTAACCCCAACACTGCAATGGCTCAGTCTCACATGCCCGGGGAATGTAACCCCAACACTGCCCTGGTTCAGTCACTCATGCCCGGGAATGTAACCCCAACACTGCACGGGCTCAGTCACTCATGCCTGGGGAATGTAACCCTAACACTGCCCTGGCTCAGTCACTCATGCCCAGGGAATGTAACACCAACACTGCACTGGCTCAGTCACTCATGCCCGGGGAAAGTAACCCCAACACTGCACGGGCTCAGTCACTCATGCCCGGGGAATGTAACCCCAACACTGCCCTGACTTAGTCACTCATGTCCAGGGAATGTAGCCCCAACAGTGCTCTGGCTTTGTCACTCATGCCAGGGAATGTAACCCCAACACTGCCCCAGATCAGTCACTCATGCCCAGGAATGTAACACCAACACTGCCCTGGCTCAGTCACTCATGCCCGCGGAATGTAACCCCAACAGTGCCCTGGCTCAGTCACTCATGCCCAGGGAATGTAACCCCAACACTGCACTGGCTCAGTCACTCATACCTGGGGAATGTAACCCCAACACTTCCCTGGATCAGTCACCCATTTGCGGGTAATGTAACTCCAACACTGCCCTGGCTCCTTCACTCATGCCCATTAAATGTAACCCCAAAACTGCCCTGGCTAAGTCACTCATGCCCGGGGAATGTAACGCCAACACTTCACTGGCTCAGTCACTTATGCCGGGGAATGTAACAACAACACTGCACTGGCTCAGTCACTCATGCCCAGGGAATACAACCCCAACACTGCACTGGCTCAGTCACTCATGCCCATGGAATGTAACCCCAGCACTGCCCTGGATCAGTCACTAATGCCCGGGGAATGTAACGCCAACACTGCACTGGCTCAGTCACTCATGCCCGGGTAAAGTAACCCCAACACTGGCCTGGATCAGTCACTCGTTCCTGGGGAATGTAACCCCAACACTGCACTGGCTCAGTCACTCATGCCCAGGGAATACAACCCCAACACTGCACTGGCTCAGTCACTCATGCCGGGGAATGTAACAACAACACTGCACTGGCTCAGTCCCTCATGCCCAGGGAATACAACCCCAACACTGCACTAGCTCAGTCACTCATGCCTGCCGAATGTAACCCCAACACTGCACTGGCTCAGTCACTCATGCCCGGGGAATGTAACGCCAATACTGCCCTGGCTCAGTCACTCATTCCCGGTTAATGTAACCCCAACACAGTCTGGGCTCAGTCACTTATGCCCAGGGAATGTAACGACAAAACTGCCCTGGCTCAGTCACTCATGCCCAGGGAATGTAACGCCAACACTTCACTGACTCAGTCACTCATGCCCAGGTAATGTAACCCCAACACTGCCCTGGCAGAGTCACTCATGCCCAGGGAATGTAACGCAACACTGGGCTGGCTCAGTCACTTATGCCCTCATAATGTAACACCAACACTGCCCTGGCTTAGTCACTCATGCCCGGGGAATGTAACGCCAACACTGCACTGGCTCAGTCACTCATGCCCAGGTAATGTAACCCCAACACTGCCCTGGCAGAGTCACTCATGCCCAGGGAATGTAACGAAACACTGGACTGGCTCAGTCGCTTATGCCCTCGTAATGTAACGCCAACACTGCCCTGGGTCAGACACTCATGCCCGCGGAATGTAACACCAACACTATCCTGGCTCAGTCACTCATGCCTGTAGAATGTCACCCGAACACTGCCATGGCTCAGTCACTCATGCCCGGGGAAGGTAACGCCAACACTGCCCTGGCTCAGTCACTCATGCCCAGGGATTGTAACCCCAACACTGCACTGGCTCAGTCACCCATTCGCGGGTAATGTAACCCCAACACTGCCCTGGCTAAGTCACTCATGCCCATGAAATGTAACCCCAAAACTGCCCTGGCTAAGTCACTCATGCCCGGGGAATGTAACGCCAACACTTCACTGGCTCAGTCACTCATGCAGGGGAATGTAACGCCAACACTGCACTGGCTCAGTCACTCATGCCAAGGGAATACAACCCCAACTATGCACTGGATCAGTCACTAATGCCCGGGGAATGTAACGCCAACACTGCACTGGCTCAGTCACTCATGCCCGGGTAAAGTAACCCCAACACTGGCCTGGATCCGTCACTAATGTCCGGGCAATGTAACGCCAACACTGGCCTGGCTCAGTCACTCATGTCGGAGAATATAACCCAACACTAGCCCTGTCTAAGTCACTCATGCCCGGGGAATGTAACGCCAACACTGCACTGGCTCATTCACTCATGCCGGGGAATGTAACAACAACACTGCACTGGCTCAGTCACTTATGCCCGGGGAACGTAACCCCAGCACTGCCCTGGCTCAGTCACTCATGCCCAGGGAATGTAACACCAACACTGCACTGGCTCAGTCACTCATGCCCGGGGAATGTAACCCCAACACTGCACGGGTTCAGTCACTCATGCCGGGGAATGTAACCCCAACACTGCACTGGCTCAGTCACTCATGCCCAGGGAATGTAACCCAACACTGCCCTGGCTCAGTCACTCATGCCGGGGAATGTAACCCCAACACTGCCTTGGCTCAGTCACTCATGCCCGGGGAATGTAACGCCAACACTTCACTGGCTCAGTCACTCATGCAGGGGAAAGTAACGCCAACACTGCACTGGCTCAGTCACTCATGCCAAGGGAATACAACCCCAACTCTGCACTGGATCAGTCACTAATGCCCGGGGAATGTAACGCCAACACTGCACTGGCTCAGTCACTCATGCCCGGGTAAAGTAACCCCAACACTGGCCTGGATCCGTCACTAATGTCCGGGCAATGTAACGCCAACACTGGCCTGGCTCAGTCACTCATGTCAGAGAATATAACCCAACACTAGCCCTGTCTAAGTCACTCATGCCGGGGGAATGTAACGCCAACACTGCACTGGCTCATTCACTCATGCCGGGGAATGTAACAACAACACTGCACTGGCTCAGTCACTTATGCCCAGGTAATACAACCCCAACACTGCACTGGCTCAGTCACTCATGCCGGGGAATGTAACAACAACACTGCACTGGTTCAGTCACTCATGCCCGGAGAATGTAACACCAGCCCTGCATTGGCTCAGTCACTCATGCCCGAGGAATGTAACGCCAATTCTGCCCTGGCTCAGTCACTCATGCCCGGGGAATGTAACCCCAACACTGCACTGGCTCAGTCACTCATTCCTGGGGAATGTAACCCCAACACTGCAATGGCTCAGTCACTCATGCCTGGGGAATGTAACCCCAACACTGCAATGGCTCAGTCTCACATGCCTGGGGAATGTAACGCCAACACTGCAATGGCTCAGTCACTCATGCCTGGGGAATGTAACCCCAACACTGCCCTGGCTCAGTCACTCATGCCTGGGGAATGTAAACCCAACACTGCAATGGCTCAGTCTCACATGCCCGGGGAATGTAACCCCAACACTGCCCTGGTTCAGTCACTCATGCCGGGGAATGTAACCCCAACACTGCACGGGCTCAGTCACTCATGCCTGGGGAATGTAACCCCAACACTGCCCTGGCTCAGTCACTCATGCACAGGGAATGTAACCAAACACTGCCCTGGCTCAGTCACTCATGCCCGGGGAATGTAACCCCAACACTGCCCTGGTTCAGTCACTCATGCCGTGGAATGTAACCCGAACACTGCACGGGCTCAGTCACTAATGCCCGGGGAACGTAACCCCAGCACTGCCCTGGCTCAGTCACTCATGCCCAGGGAATGTAACACCAACACTGCACTGGCTCAGTCACTCATGCCCGGGGAATGTAACCCCAACACTGCACGGGTTCAGTCACTCATGCCGGGGAATGTAACCCCAACACTGCACTGGCTCAGTCACTCATGCCCAGGGAATGTAACCCAACACTGCCCTGGCTCAGTCACTCATGCCGGGGAATGTAACCCCAACACTGCCTTGGCTCAGTCACTCATGCCCGGGGAATGTAACCCCAACACTGCCCTGACTCAGTCACTCATGTCCAGGGAATGTAGCCCCAACAGTGCTCTGGCTCTGTCACTCATGCCAGGGAATGTAACCCCAACACTGCCCCAGATCAGTCACTCATGCCCAGGAATGTAACACCAACACTGCCCTGGCTCAGTCACTCATGCCCGGGGAATGTAACCCCAACAGTGCCCTGGCTCAGTCACTCATGCCCAGGGAATGTAACCCCAACACTGCACTGGTTTAGTCACTCATACCTGGGGAATGTAACCCCAACACTGCCCTGGATCAGTCATCCATTCGCGGGTAATGTAACTCCAACACTGCCCTGGCTCCTTCACTCATGCCCATTAAATGTAACCCCAAAACTGCCCTGGCTAAGTCACTCATGCCCGGGGAATGTAACGCCAACACTTCACTGGCTCAGTCACTTATGCCGGGGAATGTAACAACAACACTGCACTGGCTCAGTCACTCATGCCCAGGGAATACAACCACAACACTGCACTGGCTCAGTCACTCATGCCAAGGGAATGTAACCCCAGCACTGCCCTGGATCAGTCACTAATGCCCGGGGAATGTAACGCCAACACTGCACTGGCTCAGTCACTCATGCCCGGGTAAAGTAACCCCAACACTGGCCTGGATCAGTCACTCGTTCCTGGGGAATGTAACCCCAACACTGCACTGGCTCAGTCACTCATGCCCAGGGAATACAACCCCAACACTGCACTGGCTCAGTCACTCATGCCGGGGAATGTAACAACAACACTGCACTGGCTCAGTCACTCATGCCCAGGGAATACAACCCCAACACTGCACTGGCTCAGTCACTCATGCCCGCGGAATGTAACCCCAACACTGCACTGGCTCAGTCACTCATGCCCGGGGAATGTAACGCCAATACTGCCCTGGCTCAGTCACTCATTCCCGGTTAATGTAACCCCAACACAGTCCGGGCTCAGTCACTTATGCCCAGGGAATGTAACGACAACACTGCCCTGGCTCAGTCACTCATGCCCAGGAATGTAACCCCAACACTGCCCTAGCTCAGTCACTTATGCCTGGGGAATGTAACCCCAACACTGCTCTGGCTCAGACACTCATGCCTGCGGAATGTAACCCCAACACTGCAATGGCTCAGTCACTTATGCCCGGGGAATGTAACGCCAACACTGCACTGGCTCAGTTACTCATGCCTGGGGAATGTAACGCCAACACTGCAATGGCTCAGACACTCATGCCTGGGGAATGTAACCCCAACACTGCAATGGCTCAGTCTCACATGCCTGGGGAATGTAACCCCAACACTGCAATGGCTCAGTCACTCATGCCTGGGGAATGTAACCCCAACACTGCCCTGGCTCAGTCACTCATGCCTGGGGAATGTAACCCCAACACTGAAATGGCTCAGTCTCACATGCCCGGGGAATGTAACCCCAACACTGCCCTGGTTCAGTCACTCATGCCGGGGAATGTAACCCCAACACTGCACGGGCTCAGTCACTCATGCCTGGGGAATGTATCCCCAACACTGCCCTGGCTCAGTCACTCATGCACAGGGAATGTAACCAAACACTGCCCTGGCTCAGTCACTCATGCCCGGGGAATGTAACCCCAACACTGCCCTGGTTCAGTCACTCATGCCGTGGAATGTAACCCCAACACTGCACGGGCTCAGTCACTAATGCCCGGGGAACGTAACCCCAGCACTGCCCTGGCTCAGTCACTCATGCCCAGGGAATGTAACACCAACACTGCACTGGCTCAGTCACTCATGCCCGGGGAATGTAACCCCAACACTGCACGGGCTCAGTCACTCATGCCGGGGAATGTAACCCCAACACTGCCCTGACTCAGTCACTCATGCCCAGGGAATGTAACCCAACACTGCCCTGGCTCAGTCACTCATGCCGGGGAATGTAACCCCAACACTGCCCTGGCTCAGTCACTCATGCCCGGGGAATGTAACCCCAACACTGCCCTGACTCAGTCACTCATGTCCAGGGAATGTAGCCCCAACACTGCTCTGGCTCTGTCACTCATGCCAGGGAATGTAACCCCAACACTGCCCCGGATCAGTCACTCATGCCCAGGAATGTAACACCAACACTGCCCTGGCTCAGTCACTCATGCCCGGGGAATGTAACCCCAACAGTGCCCTGGCTCAGTCACTCATGCCCAGGGAATGTAACCCCAACACTGCACTGGCTCAGTCACTCATGCCCGGGGAATGTAACCCCAACACTGCCCTGACTCAGTCACTCATGTCCAGGGAATGTAGCCCCAACACTGCTCTTGCTCTGTCACTCATTCCAGGGAATGTAACCCCAACACTGCCCCGGATCAGTCACTCATGCCCAGGAATGTAACACCAACACTGCCCTGGCTCAGTCACTCATGCCAGGGGAATGTAACCCCAACAGTGCCCTGGCTCAGTCACTCATGCCCAGGGAATGTAACCCCAACAGTGCCCTGGCTCAGTCACTCATGCCCGGGGAATGTAACCCCAACAGTGCCCTGGCTCAGTCACTCATGCCCAGGGAATGTAACCCCAACACTGCCCTGGCTCAGTCACTCATGCCTGTCTGCTTCCAGGTAACACTGATGTAGTGGATGGCACTGGGCTGTCCTGCAATTTACTGTGAATAAGCTGCATTCGCATAACTGTATGTTGTACTTGTGTTAAAAGAAATGTATGTTAAAAGAAATGTATGTAAGAACAAAGAAGGCTGATCTAATCATTGTCTGATTATATCAAAGTTGCCAGGTAGCCTCAGGGAGGTGTGACTCACCTATTGTCCCTCTATGTGTATTGCCTGTGAAATGTCTGTGTGTTATGGGTAAAAGATTCTTTTACTAACTTTTGAACCCCTGGTCTGATTCATGCCATTTTTTAATATGTTGTTCCCCTGGGGAGAGCTATTGAACGGTGCTGGACTTAAAGGTGTACCCCCTGTTTTTGGGGTACATCCAGAATGTGGTTAAAATTGTGTCTGTTTTAATTGTGTTACCTGTTATCTGAGGGGAGGAGACGTGGGGGTTGAACCATTATGTGGGTGTAGCCCTTCAGAGGGCACCATTGCATAAAAGGAGATCCCCTGTCATTAAAGAGTAGTTCTGCTCCTGAAACTGTGTGTCGTCCAGTGATTGGGATTGCGGTTGGGATATTGCTATTATTTTACCTGTTGGAATCCTTGCCTGTGGATTTACCCTTTACTTGTTCCTGAGCCTCACTGGGATTATAAGCTGAGATAACCTGGGGAATATTGCCTCTCTGCTACATTGGTTGGCAGTGCTGGGATCCAGACTCACAGAGGAACAAGCATAAATGGAGTACGGATGGAGATTGATTTTGCCACACTAAAACGCTCCACGCTAAAAGACCTCCTGGAGGCAAGGGGTATACAAGCCAGCAATAAGAAGAAAGCGGTACTCATTACTGAGCTGATGGAGGAGTACCGAATGGACGGAGATTCGGTTCCCGAACAGGGGGATTCGGGAGAAAATTCGGAACAAGTGGAGTTCCGGAGGCAGGTACAATTTCGGCTGTCTTTTTATGGGGAACAACCTTCAACAGAAATTATTTCAAGGACCATGACAGAAGTCCAGGAATTTATGTTGAGGAAACAAACAGCCCCAGAACGCAGCTCTGCAATAAATATGCCACAAGAAGGTAAGCCTAAGATACCATACCAGGCTTTTCAAAACGTATGTGGAAGCATGGAATCCGCACAGACTGTGTGCCCTGCATAGAATCAGCACAGAGGACTGGGTACCGATTTTGGCAGGAAGGCTAACTGGGAGGGCAGCCGAGGCATATCGTACTGTACCTAATGAGGAAATAAGGAACTATAACAAAGTAAAGGAAATTATTCTGGCCAGGTATGCTATAACACCAGAAGCATACCGGCGGAGATTCAGGGACTTAAAGAAGGTGGAAAACGACTCACACGCAGAGTGGGCATGCAGGCTACAAAGGGCAGCACTTGGGTGGGTACAAGCGAGCAAGGCACGGTCCATGGAGGATGTGATACAGATGATGCTGCTGGAGCAGTTTTATGAGGGAGTAACTGGCGAGGTACAAGAGTGGGTAAGAGACCGAAACCCTACCTCCCTCACCGAAGCTGCCAGGAAGGCAGATGAGTACCTAGATGCAAGCAGGCAGCAAAAACCTGTAACACCAAAGACTCCTTTTAAAACCTTTGGGGGAACCAGCTACACCCCAGCCCCACCGAGAACACTGCCACCACCACCACCGCCCGCTGCACAGCCACGTTTCCGCCAGCCCGCTTCTGGCCCCTGTCACCACTGCCAGAAATGGGGACACTATAAAAGGGAATGTCCCCAGCTGCGAGACCGGTCCACCTGGATACGTCCAGGCCCACCACCACCACCGAGAGCAGCCGCAGCCCACCACTACCAGGACATAGTAGCCACGCCATATGGTTCAGCTGTTCCCATTACAACCGTGGAACAATGGGAGGTGCTGCACGAGGCAGATCCTGTCAGGCCAATGCTGATAATCGGCAGAATCACAGGCAGACCGTATACCTGGAGGGTAAAGCGGTCCAAGGGCTGCGAGACTCAGGGGCTACCATCACCTTGGTAAAAAGTCACCTGGTTTCAGACCAGGCTAAACTTAACAAGACTGTGGCCGTCAGGGTAGCCGGGGGAGCAGTATACCGGCTACCCACTGCAAGGGTTCATATGCATTGGGGAGTGGGGGCAGGGCATGTGGAGGTGGGGTTGATGCCACAGTTACCAGCGGAGGTTTTATTGGGGAACGATCTGGGGAGGCTCACGTCTGCTTTTGAGCCCCAGACCCCCACCACAGGAGAAGCTTACCCTGTGGTCACCCGACAACAGGCCCGCACCCAGGACTACAACACACTCCCGGAGGTTCAGGTAAGAGACACTTCCCCTCCCTTAGAATGTGTTCCCTGGGCCCCACCCAATGGATTTGCAGCGGCGGTAGTGACCGACCCTACGTTACAATGGATGGCACTCCCATCATACCATATGTGCTGGCTTTCCGCGACCGCCTGGAAGCATTAACGCAGACGGTCAGAGAAAACCTTCGGGCGGCGCAGACACGCCAGCACACATGGTATGATCGGGGAGCCAGGGAACCGTAGCTTTCAGGTCGGGCAGAAAGTGCTAATTTTAAAGCCTGTCCGACATGACAAGCTACAGGCCGCCTGGCAGGGACCTTGTAGGGTGGTGGAACAGAGATGTGACACCACCTATATAATCGGCCCTTGCACCGGGACGGGAGGGCGACGCATGCTCCATGTGAACATAATGAAGCCAACCGCAATCTGTGCGCCAAACTCGGACGAGTTTGACAGTCTACCTCTCCCGGATCTGCTAGGGGATGGGCAGATGTCTGGGGATTTAGGGGAGGTTGCACTGGGGGATCGACTGAGCCTACAGGAGCGTATCGAGGTACGACGGCTGTTGGAGGAGAAAAGAGACACATTCTCCAATGTACCTGGGTACACCCCTTTGGCCACTCACCAGTTAAATACCCCAGGGCAATTACCCATGCGCCAGACCCCCTACCGCATTCCAGAAGCGGTGAGGGAGAACATGCGCAAGGAGATCGAGGAGATGCTCCAACTAGGGGTGATTGAGCCCTCAGATAGCCCTTGGGCTTCTCCTGTAGTACTCGTACCAAAGCGGGACGGTACGACTCGCTTCTGCGTAGACTACAGGAGATTAAACGAGAAAACGGTGTCCGATGCATATCCTATGCCACGGATAGATGAGTTACTGGACAGGATGGCCAGGGGCCAATACCTCACCACGATTGACTTGTGTAAGGGGTATTGGCAAATCCCCCTGGCCCCAGAGGCCATCCCTAAGTCGGCCTTTGTCACCCTATTTGGCTTGTACCAGTTCAAGGTCATGCCATTTGGGATGAAAAACGCCCCAGCGACTTTCCAAAGGATGGTGGACCGCCTCCTAGATGGGTTCCAAGACTACACCTGCGCCTACCTGGACAATATTGCCATTTTAAGTAATACGTGGCAGGAGCACTTGGCCCATATAGGAGCGGTACTAGACAGGATTAGGGAAGCTGGTTTGACGTTGAAACCGGCCAAGTGCAGCATAGGGATGGCCGAGGTACAATACCTGGGACATAGAGTGGGGTGCGGCAAACTAAAGCCTGAACCAGCCAAAGTAGAGGCCGTGGCCCAGTGGCCCACCCCTAGGACTAAAACCCAGGTTTTAGCATTTTTAGGGACTGCTGGGTATTACAGGAAATTCGTCCCTAACTTTAGTGCCCTGGCCAAGCCCCTCACTGACCTTACCCGACGCTGCAGCCTTTTGACTTTAATATCCAGTACCGCCCGGGTAAACAGAATGGGAATGCCGACGGGTTGTCAAGACAAACTAACCTGGAAAAATGATCCGTGAGTTCCCGGACATCCCCAAGCCGATGCGTGGTGGATCAGACTGTGTATGCCGGCTTTTGGGCAAGGGGGAGCAGTGTAGCGGATGGCACTGGGCTGTCCTGCAATTTACTGTGAATAAGCTGCATTCGCATAACTGTATGTTGTACTTGTGTTAAAAGAAATGTATGTTGGTTTATGCTCTGCAGAATATTGTCCCAGACTATTGCAGCTACTTGGCATGGGAGATAATCCTGTTACAGATAAGGAAGTCGATTGTATAAAGTGTTTTCATTCTCAGACATAAGAACAAAGAAGGCTGATCTAATCATTGTCTGATTATATCAAAGTTGCCAGGTAGCCTCAGGGAGGTGTGACTCACCTATTGTCCCTCTATGTGTATTGCCTGTGAAATGTCTGTGTGTTATGGGTAAAAGATACTTTTACTAACTTTTGAACCCCTGGTCTGATTCATGCCATTTTTTAATATGTTGTTCCCCTGGGTGAGAGCTATTGAACGGTGCTGGACTTAAAGGTGTATCCCCTGTTTTTGGGGTACATCCAGAATGTGGTTAAAATTGTGTCTGTTTTAATTGTGTTACCTGTTATCTGAGGGGAGGAGACGTGGGGGTTGAACCATGTATATAATTGGCTGTTGTGATAATTATGTGGTTGTAGCCCTTCAGAGGGCACCATTGCATAAAAGGAGATCCCCTGTCATTAAAGAGTAGTTCTGCTCCTGAAACTGTGTGTCGTCCAGTGATTGGGATTGCGGTTGGGATATTGCTATTATTTTACCTGTTGGAATCCTTGCCTGTGGATTTACCCTTTACTTGTTCCTGAGCCTCACTGGGATTATAAGCGGAGATAACCTGGGGAATATTGCCTCTCCGCTACAACTGAATTACAGAGACTTACAGTGGATGAAATCTAGGTGCCTGTAAGCATTTTGTGACTGACAACCTGGCTCCTGGCATTTGTTGAGCCCTAAAAATTAATTTCAGTCTTTTTCTGGTTGCCGAGTTCTGGTTAACTGAGAGTCTATACAGTATATATAAAACAAACATACCCGTGATTGGAGATATAGCAAGGGCAAAGGAGGTGTTTTAAGCGGGGTGTGTTGGGGGATATAAATAAGCCAGGGCAGAATAAAATCTAAATACACCCCAACATTATACTTATTTATTTCTTCTATCTAACACAGAGACTTGCAAGGTGCTGGTGCTGGACATTGCAAGGTCAGAAGTAGCAGCAGAAATAAAAGAGTCTGCAGGTCTCATCCAGAGCACAAAAACACAGGTGAATCAGTTTGGGTTAACTTTTTTTTTCAACAACTTGGCACAGAAATGGCATATACACCCCACTTTACCCTTGAGAAGCAGGTGTGGTGCGGCAACTGCGCTATCTGCCGAATGAAACCGAGTGGGAGCCCGCAGATGGCATCAGAGACATACCAAGTACTATAACCAAGCATTAACGATACGGCAGAGGTCTGTGATATAGCAGAAGTGTAAAATTAAAGGGGAAGTTTTACTTAAACACACGTTGCTATTATAGGAATCGAATTCAAGGCGTTCCCTTTTATTGCTACAAGACCTCTTTATGTTAAATGAGGTGGGTTGCTGAAGAATACAGAGCATCACAGCTCAGAGCTTAGCTGCAACCAGATTTGCACTTGAGCTGGCTCTTGAACTTTTGACGCAATCAACACACAAGGCTCAATGTCAGAGACAAACATCCATTTTAAAATGGAAGCCTCCACTGTCTACAAATAGAGTTGTTGTTTTTTGACAGAAATTAATATTGAAGGTTAACTTGCTAATTAATTTCATTTGGACTCTCACAATGATGGGAGATTAGCAAGAAGAGCATGCCCATTTGGTAAACATAAGTATAAAGATAGTGTTTTCACATAGATAAATCTTCTTAGATAGTATTTAACCAACTGGACATGTTCTTATAGCTAATCCTCCTCTGTTGGAGTTAATTAATCACCCTCTATAAAGCAACAAGTCGGGTAGGACGACCTTAAATAGTTGAAGTTTTAACCTAGTGATTTTATTATTATTATATTATTATTATTACTTGTATCCTGAATCTCTGTTGCAATTCTATGAGAAGGGGATTGGAGAACCCGAATTGATCTGTGGGTAGGATTGGACTCCTTGGCCTTTTGAAGCCCACTGAAGAGCAGATTGTGCCGGTGATGCTGATTCTATGATCCTGTGCTGCTAATTGCCTACTTCATGGTCCTGAACTGCATGCCAGGTAACACAATGCCCATCCCTGAGGGTGAATTTCTGTAGCTGAAGGCAGGAGGTTTTGGGGGTAAAGCAAATCGTCCATCCTGGGTTGTGACTGATATATTACAGGATATTTCTCCCTGTGAAGGGCACAAGTGACTAAAAGAGGTTTCTCTCAGAGTGGGTCACTATGCCTACAGAACAACCCCAATATGCTTGTTTTTGGATTGAGTGCATCTGACTTTGTTGTTTTTTGTCTGTATGTAGATGATCCTTGGAGTTTGTTCTCCCTATGGGTCATGGGGGCATCCAGACGTTGGACTCCTTGCTCACTGTGTCTTAGGAAGTACAGCTAAATCTTACTGATGAGACCCATAGAGGCTGAAACGTATATCTGGAGTTGCCTATTCTGGGAAAAAATGCCTGGTATTTCAGGGCTGGACCACTGATATACTACAGGATATTTCTTCATGCGTGAAGTGAAAGAGTCTTCTCTCTGAGTGGGTTATAACGTTCATAAAACTAAGTCACTTGTGTTAGTTTATTCTCTGATTGAGCACTTATGAAATTTTCCATAAAATCTTATCAAGTCAACTGTTTTTAGCAGTTAGGATTACGATCGCTAAAACCCGGAAGTCGGCAATACCAGAATATGGTGCAATCTTGAAAAAACTTAAATTTATGCTTTCTATGAGCACTATCTCATCTGACCTAGATAATACCCCCAAAATGTGGGCCTCATGTTGGGATACTTGGACCCTATGCATTGGGTGGTAACACAGCAGGAAACGACAATAAGAAATATATAATATCCAGTGAACCCACTACAATATACTCCACCCCTTCCCTCCTTCTCTCCCCTTTATCTATCCTATCTCATATACAAATCAGGTACCAGACCCACACTACTGAGAGCCATTTAAGCTCGAAACAGCTGTCCATGGGTAGGTTTCTTGGCTTGTGCATAATCTGACCTGGGCTTTGCTTAAAGCCGTATAATACAGCTGACATATGCTCAAATGGAGCCATGTTTGAAATGGTATTGGATTACAAGAGTGAAGCCTTTGTGGGTTCACTTTCATGTCCCTGTCCAGGTTCCAGAATGCAGTGTTATACACTATTTCTAGGAATTCTGGGCAGGAAATACTTTTTTTTTTTAAACTTATTTTAGATTTTTTTTCAAATGGGAAAACAAATGTACGAATGATGTAGATCAACTAAAATATATACATAAAATAAAAAAAATAAGTCATATAAGCCGGGTCTGTTAAATTAATGTAAAAATACATACATGGAGGTGAATGTTTAGATTACTGCTTTGGACCTTTTTTTTTTGCTATGAAAATCATGGATCTACCACAACCCGAATCCGAAAAATTAGTAAATTAGTGTATTGTGTATGCTAGCCACCAGGTAGCAGCAAAGGCACACGAAATAATTTAATTTTTAATTATATTGTATGTACAACAAATTATAAGGTTTAGTTTTTGAAAATTGGGTATTAAATGTAGTGGACAGAAAGGAGGAAATAATGGCGGCCTCAAAAAGCACTAAATAGTGGCTATATATTTCACTACCCATTTATTTCTAAAGTGAATACTAATGTGATTTGATGTTCTTATTTATGACATAATGAGCTTTTTTCTGTAGTGGCAAAAACAATCTGCCTAATTGTTATGATAAAGTTATATCACCTCCACCCACTAATCAACAAATGAACATATGGAGCTACACAAACAATGGTTAATATCCAATGGTGGCTGGTGGCCTTCCAAGTTGTTGCGGCGTAAGACAGAGGCCTGGCAACTCCCCTTACAGTGAGGCCACCCAATAGCATAGACTCCCGCCTTCATGGTATGTTGACCTCTATATGCCCCACCCAATGACCTTATATAGGCCATGCTCCCGGATGCAGACTCCACCCACTGGCTTGATTTTCTTCCTGTTGATAATAGATTTCTAGGACCCTGACAATAATTACATTACAATCTATTTTCTATTCCAACTAAACAATATTCACTGAATTAGCACCCGGATAACCATATGAGCTGTGATAACGTAAAAGAGGCTGACTATAATGGTGCACGCCAGACTTCATGAGATGAATATGTAAAGCTTAGAGGACTGAAGGGAGAGGAGTGATATGGAAGAAACAAGTGGGAAGCATCTTCCAGAAAAAGGGGAATGCAAAAACAAGAGGTCATGATTTAACGTTGGAAAATGGATTATTTTGGGGTAATTTGAGAAAAAAAAATATAGTCTATTTATATATATATAGGGGTGTTTATCTATATATATATATATTGTCACAACCCACTTTTTGTTTTAGGGTGTAGCTACCCTGAATCTTTCACAAACCCTAGGACACTTGGACTTTTGGGCCTGGCCACTGGGCCCTGATGGATATTAGCCACCTATCCAGATGAATCAAAGCCTTATTATAATGACCATAAGAACTTTACCCCTTGTTGATTTGTTATGTCATGTGATGTTTTCCCCTACCTCTGGTGGTATGCCCTGGACAAAATAATGGCCCTACAAATGGAAAAAGACCCAGAGCCTTCTTGGCTTTGGGTCTTTTTCCATTTTTAGTTCCAATATTCTGTTTGTAGAGTATATTTTAGGGTGCAACTATTGCATTAAAGGTAATAAAAATATTCCCTTACTCGGGTCGGACCCCAATTCCACACCCAGATACCCTGTCTAGAGCAGTTACACTACATAATTAACCCGTGCTGTGACCAGATCCTGTCTGGGGATAGCTGGAGCTGTAGACTCCTCGACACTTAGATGGTGAGACAGGTTGGCACCAGGCTCTTGGAGGCAGAACTGGCCCATGTGGGGTAGTTCAAAGGGGATAAAGAGTGTCAAAATTGTGTTTACTAAGAGAAGTGGCCTATTGGCGATTGGTGCAGGGCTGACCTATGTAAATGTACCATTGTTTTATTATATGGGATAAATGTATAAAAAAGAGACTCAAATAAAGATAAAGTTCTTCATGGGGCACATATGCAGGGCGTGTTTCATTTGGAGAGAAGACTTTTAATATTTTTACTGGGCTTTAATCATTTTGTATCCGGAACCACTGCTGTTATCCAATGAGAAGGGGGTTGAAGAACCAGACTGGATCTGTACCCTAAACTGATGCTCCTGTCCTAGAAGATAAACTGGATGTGATCTGCGGGTTGGGTTGCTCTCCCTGGCCTTTTCAAGCCCACTGAAGTGCAGATCCACCAGGCAATGAGAAGCCCTTCCCCTCATGATCCTGAGAGAAGAGTCCTAAAGGCAAGAGTGTTGTGGGGTAAAGCAGACCCCACTCACCAGGGTTGTGACATATACACAATGAGGGGAAAAAGTATTTGATCCCCTGCTGATTTTGAACGTTTGTCCACTGACAAAGAAATGATCGGTCTATAATTGTAATGGTCGGTGTATTTTATCAGTGAGGCTTTCAATGCATTTTTCAAAATTTATTGATAATACTTGTCAGCTTACAACAGAAATAAAGACAAGAAACAAAAACCTAACTTCTCCTTGAAGCACTGACTAGACTTTGGCTGCAGTTCCCTCAATGCCCATCATTAGTCTACAAATACATTTAAAAAAAATACAGGCCTGGACCCTTATCTGTTTCGGAAGTCCACTCTCTTTGTATCGTCCAAGGAGTCTCTGGGTGAACACCTTCAAGGCATTGTAAAACATGGTAGCTCTTCAACCTGCTGCTCTGTATCTTCACTGCTTCTCAGAGAAGTCTCCAAGACTCATCATCTCTCTCCTGATCTGCTCCCCAGTCTGTAGTCTTTTCATAGCCCCCATACAATGTCTCTTGGAACGCCCCTCTTGCCAGTGTCTCTCAGTTTTACTGTCTCCAGGCAGTCTCACTCAATTCCTCGGTCACAGAGACCTCTCTGTACCCACACCGGACTGTCCCAGGATCTCTAACCTAGCTCAGACTGAGCCACTGCTAGGTGCCCAGCAAACCAGTATAGGTTAATAGTAATAATAATAATAATAATAATTAATAAGTGCTTTCTGGTGAGAGCTTGTTCTGCCAGACAACGGGACATCCTTCTTGACTAGCTGACATAAAATATAATGAATACACGTGTACAGTCCCTGGGTGATGGGTGCTTGGCTATGGTACCAGCGCTTGGGATTTGGGGGGTACTTGCTAACCCATCTGGTGTGAGTGTACAAGATGACTCCATATAATCATTAACGCCCCTTATAAGACCAACCCAGATATTAAAAGATACCCATACCATGCATATAAACCCTTCTCAGCATCTTATGCAAATTCCAGTTTCACCACGTCAACACAAGGATAAAATAGTAAATAGTCTTTCATGATCTTGTATACATAATGCCGACACACCAGTGTTATTAAAGCATGATTAATAATATTAAAGTACCACCCCCCCTTACTGACCACCTGGATATCCCTTTGCCTGAAAGGGGTAATAAGCACACCAGTGTCACTATCTGGTTTTCCTTTACCAGGAAAGCCTCAATGCGGAGGCGTTACGCCTTTCTTGTACAGGAACAGTAAATGCAAAATGAAGTCACCTAACAATATGGAAGAACAGGAACATATATCTACAGGTTATTGGCTGAAATATGTTGCATTACTTGCAACTGCTGCTAGCTTAGTCCTGCAATAGGGGCCCCAAACCGGCCTGTATCCCCCCATTTTAGTGTCCCCAACATAACAACATTTTATACAATAAATAACTGGTAGAAATTACATTGTAATAAACAAAAACCATGTGGACCTCAGGGAAGTCCCACCCTGGTCATGACAAAAACATTTATGTAAATTACAGTATATTTCTGCAAGTAAATGGACAGGGTTTCCAAGGATCAGACTCAGCGTACAGTATTGTCTCACACCAGTCTGTAGTTGTATAGTATATATATTATATGCAGCTGGCACCCCACGTACAGCAATATAGATTTGTTCTGTAGGAATTCCATTAATTCACGCCTTTAAAAAAAACACTACAAGTTTACACAACACGGAAACGCCTCAAAGACCGAATGCAATGACATAGGAATGCAAAAGAAAAGTAAGGACATCTGGAAGGTGCTGTCAGCTTAAATGAGTATCTTTAGTTTGTAAGTCTGTGAGTTTTCAATCTTGCGTCGGTGCTTTGGGGAACGCTCTACGGACTCCGACTTCTAAGCTCTAAGACAGGGCCTCCATCTTTTGTAATGTGTTAATATTGTTTTGATCACAGCTTATGTATAGCGCTATAGAATATGTTGGAGCGTTACAAATAAACCCTAATAATAATAATAATAATAATAATAATCTTATGCATTTTAGATATACCCACCAAATTAAATGTGAAACTAATAAAAAAAAGGCATGGAGCATACACCATTTATAATAGAAGAACCAACAAATTCCTTAAAAAAACAAAACCAAATGCAAACAGAAAGTCCTTACTTGGAAAAAGTGACTCTCTTATGTGTGTTGCCTTTCTGACATTTCCAGCCGCACAGCACCTCGATCCACGGCCCAGCGCACGGCCCTCTGCTCGCACAGCTCTTGGAACACCTCTCGCTGCAGGTAGGGATCCCAGGGCGCGGGAGACACGGTGAGAGAGGGAGGGAGGAAGAGAGAGAGGAAGGAAGAGAGAGAAAGAGAGAGAGAGAGAAAGAGAGAGGGAGGGAGGAAGAGAGGAAAGAGAAAGAGAGAGAGAGAGAGAGGGAGAGAGAGGGAGACAGGGAGAGAGAGGAATAGAGGAGAGAGAGAAAGAGAGGAAGAGAGGAGGAAGAGAGGGGGAGAGAGAGAGAGAGAGAGAGAGAGAGAGAGGGAGGGAGAGACAGAGAGGGAGAGAGATGCAGAGAGAGAGAGAGAGAGAGGGATAGAGAGAGAGAGGGAGGGAGAGAGAGAGATAGAGGGAGACAGGGAGAGAGAGGAATAGAGGAGAGAGAGAAAGAGAGGAAGAGAGGAGGGAGAGAGGGGGGAGAGAGAGAGAGAGAGGGAGGGAGAGAGAGAGAGAGAGGGAGACAGGGAGAGAGAGGAATAGAGGAGAGAGAGAAAGAGAGGAAGAGAGGAGGGAGAGAGGGGGAGAGAGAGAGAGAGAGGGAGGGAGAGAGAGAGGAAGGAAGAGAGAGAAAGAGAGAAAGAGAGAGGGAGGGAGGAAGAGAGGAGAGAGAAAGAAAGAGAGAGAGAGAGAAAGAGAGAGGGAGGGAGGAAGAGAGGAAAGAGAAAGAGAGAGAGAGAGAGGGAGGGAGAGAGAGGGAGAGAGATGCAGAGAGAGAGAGAGAGAGAGATGCAGAGAGAGAGAGAGGGATAGAGAGAGAGAGGGAGGGAGAGAGAGAGATAGAGGGAGAGAGAGAGAAAAAGTGAGAAAGAGAGAGGGAGAGAGAGAGAGAGAGAGAGAGTGAGAGAGAGGGATAGAGAGAGAGAGGGAGGGAGAGAGAGGGAGAGAGATGCAGAGAGAGAGAGAGGGATAGAGAGAGAGAGGGAGGGAGGGAGAGAGAGAGAGAGAGATAGATAGATAGATAGATAGATAGATAGATAGATAGATAGATAGATAGAGGGAGAGAGAGAGAAAAAGTGAGAAAGAGAGAGGGAGAGAGGGAGAGAGAGAGAGAGAGAGAGAGAGAGAGAGAGAGAGAGAGAGAGAGAGAGAGTGAGAGAGGGAAAGAAAGAGAGAGAGAGAGAGAAAGTGTGTGTGTGTGAGAGAGAGAGAGAGAGAGAGAGGGAGGGAGAGAGAGAGAGGGAGGGAGGAAGAGAGGGAGGAAGAGAGGGGAAGGAGAGAGAGAGGGAGGAAGAGAGGGGAGGGAGAGAGAGAGGGAGAGAGAGAGGGAGGGCGAGAGGGAGGGAGAGAGAGAGAGGGAGAGAAAGAGAGAGGGAGAGAGGGAGAGAGAGGGAGGGAGGAAGAGAGTGAGGGAGGAAGAGAGAGAAAGAGAGAGAGAGAGAAAGAGAGAGGGAGGGAGGAAGAGAGGAAAGAGAAAGAGAGAGAGAGAGACAGGGAGAGAGATGAAGAGAGGAGAGAGAGAGAAAGAGAGGAAGAGAGGAGGGAGGGAGAGAGAGAGAGAGGGAGGGAGAGAGGGAGAGAGAGAGGGAGAGAGAGGGAGAGAGGAGATAGAGAGTGATAGAGAGAGAGGGAGAGAGAGAGAGGGAGAGAGATGCAGAGAGAGAGAGAGAGAGG
>CM050175.1:11759664-11792240 GCA_027410445.1 Discoglossus pictus
GTGCCTGCCATCCTGCCCAACTTGACTTCCTTTTCAATTTTTTATTTGACTACACCTGGAAACTCAGCCACTGATTTTAGGTTCGCGGGCTGCACAGTAAAGGATTGATCCACCTTTTTACGGAATTATAAAACCCTCACGAAAACCATCGATCAGCAGCTTCGATGCTTGTCCTTTTCCTGGAACCTTATCGTAGCGTCTTAGCCACGGCAGCATTGCTTCCATTGAAACCGGCGATACCGGCTCACCATTTCTGCCGGTTTCCCTTGCTTTTCCACATCTGAGCACCGACTGCTCACCTCCACAGCTCGAGCAAACGTGCCTATATTGACAGTTAGGCGCCCATTTGCAAACTCCCTCATTGAAGGAGTATCATGCCCGCTTGACTACACCACACGGCGTGGCGGGATGCCTGGCCACGCCAGCGACACCTCGAAAGGGCGCCACAGCACGCATGGAGGTAATTTCATTCAGCCAGTGCACGACGGCCTTGTCACTCCGCAACATCCCCGGTCTAGCGACCATGCAGTGACAAAAACTTGGGGTAAATGAATAGCGCTGAGCACTGCTCGGGAAACCTCTCGCCTATGACACATGCCAGGATGGAAAATGCCTGCAGCCAGTTCTTGAATGTCTTAGGAATCCTCCTAAAGCCCTTCCGCTCCTTCTCGCCCGCGTATCCACCTCTGTCCTGCGTATCCACGAATCTCGAGGAGGTTTGTAACAAAAATATTTAGATGAATTCCCTCTTCCAAATACGCTCTTTTACTTCCAGTGGTAGATGAGCGCCTAAGCTATCCAAGCTGCATAACACCATCGACCTGACTGAGCTATCGGATATTTTGACTGCACTGGGCGCTGTTACTGGGTCCGCTGGGGCAGGAGGTGAAACTACCACCGAACCACTCACTGCCCTGGAGGCACAACCCCTCTCCTGTACTGTGGTAACTTGTCCTCCCCAGGCCTGTCTTGCCAAACCTGACACCCATTCTCCTAAATCTTCATTGCTCAGGTAAACATCATAAGACCTCAAGAATCCCTTTAACCCAGGAAAAAAATGTTGGTGACTGTACGTCCCTGCCACTACCAGTGTAGCCCAAAGTGAGTGTCCCACCTGTATCATGCCTGGTGGGCTCCTGACGTGGCCTCTGATTGGCTGGACTGTTCCTGCCTCGGGATCTCGGCGCACTAGTTGCACACGACTCCCCGTCCGAACTGAAGTCTGCCCGGACGCGTCGGTAAGACCTGCGGCTGTGGGAGCGAGATCTTCCCCCAGATGATCTGTCAAGGCAAAAAGGACCATGTGAGGGCTGTCCTTGCCTGCAATACCCAACGTCCAGTTCACTCCCCTCCAGTGATGACTCGTAGTTAGAATACGGTAAGGACAGCCCAGTCAAGGGACTATCGGCTCTAACCTCACGAACAGCTCTAAAGTCCTCTTTCGTAGCCCCTGACGGTCCTCTGCTGTCAATAATTAGGTCATCTACGGCCGCCGCCCCCGAGCTGAATAACCAACTGTCAATGCTTTTAGCACGGGTGGGTGAGCGGCCTGCTTCCTCTCGACTCTGGGCGAAGCGAAAGAAACAGGGCTGTACCTTGCTGTTGATTTCCTTGTTCTCACGGGATGGGGAATCACCGTGTTTAATCCCTCCTTATACTCTCCGCAACCATCTCTCTCTCCACCTCGTTTCTCTTTTTCCTTAGTTGCAATGATTGGGATGGCGGCAAGCCCTGCAAAATCAAGGTTGGCACGTTATCACCACTCCCGCTCCCTGACAGTTCAGCTCCAGGTTGAGATGTCGGAGCCCTGTTGGCACTCCTTTTGATGTTATCACTCTGGTTCCTGTGAACCCTAGACTCGCCCTACGGTGGCCAAATGGATAAAAAAAAAACGCTAGAGCGCCGTGGGGGTTTGTTCTGGGGCTCGCTGCGGCCAGTTCTCCTTACCTCCTCCCTCGGCTGGTTCTGAGGTCTAGAAAGACCCTGCGCAATCCTGTGGGGAGGAATGCCTCTCCCAATGCCCTTGGGGGAAACAGCCACCACTGACTGCTCCCCCATGGATAAAGGGGGTTCATCTCCCATGATAGGAACTAAGTGCTGCTGCAGCCTGCCCACAGCCCAGACGGTCTTCCAGCCATCTCACCCCATGACTGGCGGCTCTTGACTGCACCACCTCCCCCAAGATGCGCTCTAATCCCACTAGCTCCCTAACCACAGACATAAAAGAAGGACAATGAGGGATGATAAATGAAAACAACCCATGCAAGCACACTCACCCCTACGATACGCTAACTGAAAAGGCCCAACACAGGGTTATGGCACCCAGCTGGCTGGCACAGCTGCAGCAAAGGGAAAGCTAAAGGAAATATAGCTGCTAAATGTCGCACAGAAATAATAAGAAAGAGAAAACCCACTGCACAAAAATATAACTACCCCCCAACACTGAAAGATATAGCCAGCTGAAAACAGGGAGAAAGAATAACAAATAGGGAACAACACAATGCTAACTGTACCAGCTACTAATCTACACTATATGTGCATTTATATATGATGGACAGATACCACCACCACTTTATTAACTCCCAGCTGCTGCGCTCCACAATGCTGCCTGCTTCCCTGCCTGCCGCAGAGTGAGGCAAGATGGCGCCCTCGCTGACCCAGGGGGCGGAGTAACCACAACCTCTCGCGCGAGGCCCGCCCCTGCCTCCTCCGCCGGCACTTGGTTCCCCTAAGTCAAGGGACCCCCACTGCGATTCCCACCTCTCTGGTTCCGCCCTGGGGGTCCTTCATTTCAATTAATCAGTGTTTCCTTAAACTTATTGAAAACACTAGCATTCATAACTGCCATATTTCCATTGCAGCACATACTCACTAATCTAGATATTCACATTTTGTTGTTGTTTAGTCATTTAAAGGCATCAATTCTCCTGCACTCAGACTTCTTTATGTTCCAGCGCTCATATCCGTATGTTACTACTGGTAATGCCAAAATTCTAACTGTGCAGAACTTTCTTGATTATGAAATATATTTATGTTTTAATAGCTTGTTCAGACTTGCCATAGCTTTCATAATTCATACTCAATAATTCAATAAAGCAATTTTCAACTTTCCTTCAAAGCAAAGACAGCTGCTGCTAAATTTTCAGGCACAGAATTATTATTTGTCAGATCATTGTTAAAAACTTTTTTCTATCTTTCTCTCAATTAAACCCCCCCACCACCCTGCCATTGATGACCCAATCAGGGCGGAGTCAGGCACTGAAGGCTGATACTCTAATCTTTTACAAATGTACATTTACATAGGCCAGACCTGCACCAATCAGCAGTGGGCCACTTCCTTAGATGAATTCATTTTTCACATTTGTCCCCTTTGAACTACCCCCTATGGGCAAAGTCTGTCTCCAAGGGGCTGGTGCTTGCCTGTCTCTTTCCCCACTAGTACACAGGGGTCCACGACCACAAGTTATCAGCTTCCTCCAGGTGGGATCTGGACACAACAGGGATGGATTAGGTGATGTGGATTGGGGTACAACCTGAGTAGGGGAATATTTTTATTAGTTTAATGCAATATTTGTACCCTAAAACACACTCTACACACAAAGAATGGCCCTGAAAATGGAAAATGGAACCAGAGCTCCTTTAGGCTCAAATGACCAGGTAGAAAGTAATTTTAGGGGTCCAGGGCATTCAACGAAAGTTAGTTAAAAACATCACACAAGTGGTAAAATATTTCAAACAATTCTTATGGCCATTAAAACCCCCCTTTAATTCACCTGCCCATGTGTCTAATGTTAAACAGGGTCCATTGGCCATACCCAAAAGTCCAAGTGTCCTTGAGTCTGTGACAAGAACAGCTTAGATGATTGTTAGAACAACCAGGGAAAACAAATTGTTTGTAGCTGAAAAAAAGTCCTCTGATCTTTACATACACATTTGGATCCTAAAGAGCCATTAGCTGTGGGGTCCGGAGAGTCCCACCCTGGTCCCAAAAAGTGGGTTGTGACAATCAAGTTAAATGAGCATCTCTATTAATATAGTGCACAAAAAAAGCAAAAACAAGCGCATGAAAGGGGTTTCCACAGTCCAAGGAACTGTTTTATTGTTGTGCGTAGTGGCATCAGTTTTATTGTCCTCACAGTCACATGGTAAAAAAACTATCTACTGTTCTCTACGGGTTTCACCTACTAGGAGGCTTCATCATCACCATTATACAGTGCACCAGTTTCATTATCAATGAACAGAAAGTTGGCAACATGCTCATTGCAAGCTTAATAGATGCTCAGTATAACTATACAGTGTATCATGCCCCTTTTATCAGTGTTTAGGTACTCTGAATTAATATACAGAGCACTGCAAAGCTATTATATTATCAAGTGTTAGTGCCCATTAAAAATAGTGTCATTGTGCAGAGTTCAGGTCGGCCAAGCATGGAATAGCTCTTATTGTGGGTGCTACCTGAAGACTGTGGGTTGGTTGTGGCCCCAGGCAACTCTACTGTATTGTATCTTGGAGGGATACCTGCTTTACTTTTTATACAGCCCTATGGAAACATAGATGGACATCCTAGAGCATTGGGTAATAGACACTTGGGTAACAAAGCTGCCATATTGAATGCAGTCTGTGAAATGAATATGGGAGCAATGGAACCAAAAGACATTAAGCGGAAGCATGGGTGTAGGAGCCAAAGAAAATCTGAGGGAAATGTTGCATATAGTATAAAAATACCACACAACTGCTTCTCTACACATAAACTCACCCATTGAAAATGGTTTGTCCCCCTCGTTCCCCCAAGTTCCTGCACACATGAGTGGAAGTTATGGTGTTCAGTATTTATATTTATGTATTTGGATCTATAATATTATGACGTCCTGTAATATCAGCACTGAATCTATTTTGCTATGTTACCGATGCTTTATGTTTCATTGTTAATGTTGTTGTTAAGTCATTCAGTTGTGTCCAACTCTCCGTGATCCTATGGACCACAGCACTCCAGGCACATCTATCGTTACTGCCTAGTCATGCCTATCCATAAAGGTGTTCTTGGCAAAGATACTGGAGTGGGTTGCCAGTTCCTTCTTCAGTGGACAGTGATTTGTCTGACGTCTCTTTCTATGACCTGCCCATCTTGGGAACACAAGTCCCTTCACCACGACAAGGGAACAATCCAGAAGTTGTTCGCTGTAATAGTACAGCACAATAATATATCAGGAAGTGATGTCCGCTAATGGAACTGTAGATACAATCCATACTGAACATGAAAAGACCATATGTTACTTTAAAAGGTGTGGAGAGGAAGAAGGACAATTAAGGAAAATGTAAACAGGATGTTAAACAATGTCAAAAAAGTTTATTGTCAGACAACATTGAAAGACATTCGGCAGTGAAAATGTATAACAAAACGATGCCACCTATACAAAATACATATTAATTAGGTATAAAATATATATATATACATTGTTGGATACTTTTACTTTGTAAAACCAAAAGGAAGTGATGTCAGGTCAGACAGGAAGTGCAGTTTGTGAAATTAGCAGGATAATGAAAAGCTGGCAGACACAAACATATTAAAATAAGTCTTTATATGTACTCATAGGTGATTTCTACAATTCTAAAACTATCAAGAACCCATTGCTTATAGGTTCCTGATAGTTGTTAAAAAGTTCTGGTTTTAGGAGAAGAATTGAGAACGTACCATCAATATGGATATCCCAGAGCACACTGGGAAATAGAACTTGAGCAAAGAAGCTGCCATATTGAATATAGTCCGTGAAATGACTATGATAATGGCAGCGATGTAGCCAAAAGACATTAAGCGGAAATTATACGGTCCCATGATAGGCTCTAGTTAGCTAGCTATGTAATCTTATAACACCCTCTCCCTATGTAAATATATGGTAGGCCAAGATTGAGGAAATTCTGATAAGTGCTATTGGCATACGGGCTCTACAGTGTAAGTGCTACCTACTATAATACAAAAAAGCATTATATATGAGGTTCAGACAGGAAGTACACCATGACATGTGCAAGTCATATGGTAATGTAAGAAGTTAAATCGAGTTTTGGCAAGAGTTGGCTGTATCCCTTTAAAGACATGAGATATTATAAATATGACTAAGAACAGTGCTTTCAAGACTTTACAAGGTGGAAGTGGTTTAGGGTCTTCCCAAGCCACTATGGATCTTTGCAGTCTACTGAAAAATTGTTGGGGGACCAATTACAAAAAAAACTTATTTTTGAAGGACCAGTGGTTTTCTGCATTTTTCTGCAATCACTAGGCTATTTGGGGTGTATCATATGTACTTAACGATATGAAATACGGGATCTACATTTCTTATTTATGCAATTATTTTGAAAACCTAGTGGCTTTATGGAGCATCTGAGAGACGTTTGTGGACCCCTGGTGGTCAATTGACCACGGTTGGAGAACCTCTATTCTATGCGACTTCACTTGCACATATATCATTACAATGTACTGCTGGGTGCTTCTGTGCATATTAGTTTTGTTTATTACTATCTTTGGATTGCAGATGTTCTGTGGACCACATGAGTGAAGCTTATGGACCACTAGTGATTGATGGGCCATAGTATGGGAAGCTCTGCCATGTGTGACATAATAGTTTAGGTTATAGTTTATAGTGTCGAATTATTCATCCCACTCACAGCTGCCAACTCTAATAACCAACTATTTCCAGTAAGTGTAGACATAATTGCTATGGTGATGGGACAAATGAGGTCAGATGACCATCCTGCAGCAGAGAGTTGAAACTGCCCTGTATGGACACTGCCAGCTTCTTGGAGGCACGGTGAAGTAATGGACTGTGGGGGTGATGATCTTGGAGGTGATGTATGTGGTCCTCCTGGCTGTCAGCAGTATAGCCACATTCCTCGCATACATAAAGCTTAGTGCGGCGCTCCTTGTAAGCGTAATTCTGTTGAACACCATGGATCTTCTTCAGGTGGGACTCAAGAGAGCAGCGTTGGGTGAAGGCTTTGTCACAGAGGTGGCACTTGTATGGGCGAACACCTGGGGAAGAGGTTATTCTTATTTAATACGGTCATTAAGGTGACACTGATAACCTATCTGAAAATGAATCTCTTATATAGACATTTTAAAGAATGTCTCTTCCTCAACGACATTTGGCCTTTCCATTTCTCTGTCTCCTCCTTTATATTGGGGTTTGCCAGTTCTCAGGTTCATACCACTTCACTGCCCTTTCCGTGGTCTCAGGCTCTTCCGCTTACACAAGGCCTTTCTATTTCTCAGGCTCCTCCCTCTTCCCTTGAGGGTTCAATTCCTCAGACTCCTACTCCTACACTGGACAGACCCATTTCTCAGACTCCTCCTATGCTGGACTACCCCATTTTTCAAAGTCCTCCTCCTACACTGGATTGGCCCATTTCTCAGACTCCTCCTCTTGACACTGGACTGCCCCATTTATTAGAGTCCAACTCCTTCACTGGGCTGACCCATTTCTCAGGCTGCTCCTCCTACACTGGACTACCCCATTTCTCAAAGTCCTCTTCCTACACTGGACTACCCCATTTCTCAGAGTCCTCCTCCTACACTGGACTGACCCATTTCTCAAACTCCTCCTTCTACACTGGACTACCCCATTTCTCAGAGTCCTCCTCCTACACTGGACTGACCCATTTCTCAGGCTGCTCCTCCTACACTGGACTACCCCATTTCTCAGAGTCCGACTCCTACACTGGACTTACCCATTTCTCAGACTCTGACTCCTACACTGGACTGACCCGTTTCTCAGACTCCTCCTTCTACACTGGACTACCCCATTTCTCAGATTTCTCCTCCTACACTGGACTGACCCATTCCTCAGACTCCTCCTATTGACACTGCACTAACCCATTTCTCAGAGTCCTCCTCCTACACTGGATGGACCCATTTCTCAGACTCCTCCTTCTACTCTGGACAACCCCATTTCTCAGAGTCCTCCTCCTACACTGTACTGACCCATTTCTCAGACTCCTCCTCTTGACACTGGACTGCCCCATTTCTCAGAGTCCTCCTCCTACCATGGACTGGTCCATTTCTCAGAGTCCTCCTCCTACACTGGACTGGTCCATTTCTCAGGCTGCTCCTCCTACACTGGACTGACCCATTTCTCAGAGTCCTCCTCCCACACTGGACTGTTCCATTTCTCGGCTGCTCCTCCTACACTGGACTGACCCATTTCTCAGACTCCTTCTCTTGACACTGGACTGCCCCATTTCTCAGAGTCCAACTCCTACACTGGACTGACCAATTTCTCAGTGTCCTTGTACACTGGACTGACCCATTTCTCAGGCTGCTCCTCCTACACTGGACTACCCCATTTCTCAAAGTCCTCTTCCTACACTTGACTACCCCATTTCTCAGAGTCCTCCTCCTACACTGGACTGACCCATTTCTCAAACTCCTCCTTCTACACTGGACTACCCCATTTCTCAGAGTCCTCCTCCTACACTGGACTGACCCATTTCTCAGAGTCCTCCTCCTACACTGGACTGACCCATTTCTCAGGCTGCTCCTCCTACACTGGACTACCCCATTTCTCAGAGTCTGACTCCTACACTGGACTTACCCATTTCTCAGACTCTGACTCCTACACTGGACTGACCCGTTTCTCAGACTCCTCCTTCTACACTGGAATACCCCATTTCTCAGATTTCTCCTCCTACACTGGACTGACCCATTTCTCAGACTCCTCCTATTGACACTGCACTAACCCATTTCTCAGAGTCCTCCTCCTACACTGGATGGACCCATTTCTCAGACTCTTCCTTCTACTCTGGACAACCCCATTTCTCAGAGTCCTCCTCCTACACTGTACTGACCCATTTCTCAGACTCCTCCTCTTGACACTGGACTGCCCCATTTCTCAGAGTCCTCCTCCTACCATGGACTGGTCCATTTCTCAGAGTCCTCCTCCTACACTGGACTGGTCCATTTCTCAGGCTGCTCCTCCTACACTGGACTGACCCATTTCTCAGAGTCCTCCTCCCACACTGGACTGTTCCATTTCTCGGCTGCTCCTCCTACACTGGACTGGCCCATTTCTCAGACTCCTTCTCTTGACACTGGACTGCCCCATTTCTCAGAGTCCAACTCCTACACTGGACTGACCAATTTCTCAGTGTCCTTGTACACTGGACTGACCCATTTCTCAGACTCCTCCTCCTACACTGGACTGACCCATTTCTCAGAGTCCTCGTACACTGGACTGCCCCATTTCTCAGACTCCTCCTCCTACATTGGACTGACCTATTCCTCAATCTCCTCGTCCCATACTCTCCTACCCTAGGTCACACCTTCTCCTCACCTGTATGAGTGCGCACGTGCCTCTTCAGATCGAAGGTGTCATTGAACCCTTTACTGCAGTGCTCACACCGATGCCTCTTGACCTCACTGTGACACTTCATGTGACGGTTTAGCATGCGTTGGTACGAGAAGCTCTTGTCACACAGAGCACAACGGAACAGCATCTTCTGCTCACCCTGTGGGAGGAGTTACTTAGTGGTTAATAGCTGCCTGTAATATGCTAATTAGATCTTCATCTTTTATGTGTGTCAAACATTGTTAAGTGGATAAATGCCGCTGTGTGCTGTAGCAGGAACTGACCACTAGAGGTCACCTGCGTGTTATTGTCATACAGAACCACTAACATTGGAAGGTTTCCTGTTTTACTTAAAGAGCCACTGCAGTAAATGGAAAAAAAAACACTAGTTTGTCAAATATGTACCAAACTAACAATACTAGCAGATTTGTATGCCGTAAATATAAATTGTTTTGGGGAGAATCTACATTTTTGAAGACGCTGTTTATGAATACAGGAATTAATTTCATGTTTCTTACATCACTTTCTCAGAGCTGAATCATGAGGGGTGTGTTTTGCCTATCAATGGAGGGAGAGGTCGGGGAAGGAGGAGACAGAAAGCATTTGTTAAGAGATTGTATAAGATTGAAATTGGCATCACAACCCTTCCCGATCAGTTGCACAGAACCAGGCTCCTTGCTTCAGGAAATGCAACCACATAAATGTAAATCCCCTCTCACACACACACACACACAACTTCCACTTTACTAAAAAGTAAAAAAAAATACAAATCAACTATGATTTTTTCACTTTTATAAGCAATTAAGCCTTCCATTAGCTCCTCCTACCTCAGGAAGTTGATCACTGAAAACCTAAAACATTCACAGCCTTATTAAATTGCAATTTGGCAAATTCTAAAGCGCTCTATATAAGCACAGAGCAAATTTTTTTTACAGAAGTTTTAAGTTAGTGAACTTCTATCCAAAAGCAAGGTCTTCACTAACTAAAAACTTGCTATGTGCTTATATAGAGCCCTTTAGAATTTGCCGAATTGCAATTTAATAAGGCTGTTGGATTCCATAGTAGCCTGTATATAAAAGGTAATAAAGGGGAAGTTCCATATAAAGAACATTTATAGAAGTTCAAATATATGTGTAAGAGTTACAGTAATAAATATAACTGCCTCAGTTTAGAACTGCAGCAATAGTATGTTTATTTATTAAACTTTTTTAAACCTACAGCAAAACTTTTAAAAAAAAATAATATGCTCAATTCTGAATATTTGACATACTGCCAACATGGGCAGTGTGCCTTTAAAAAAACATATTTTCCTACAGAGATCGTTTAAAGGTTAACTGTGTCTGTTTTTTTAATTGGCTATTTTGAAACAAAAGTGAATATATTGCTTTTTATATGCAATGTGCAATTATGCTGCCATTTTGTTTCAGTAGATCAACTAAGGAATTATTTTAAAGAACTAGGTAATAAGCTGAAGGCAAGGACCTCCAAGGTAGTATTTTCTGAGATACTACCAGTGCCACGTGCTAGCCCAGGGAGGCAGAAGGAGCTTAGGGAGGTTCATGCGTGGCTAAAGATGGGGTGCACTAAGGAGGGGTTTGGGTTTTTGAGCACTGGGCTGACTTCTCCCTTGGGTACAATCGCTATAGCAGGGATGGATTGCGCCTTAATGATGAGAGAGCTTGTGTGCTAGGGGAAAGGATGGTAGAAAGGCTGAATGAGTTTTTAAACTAGTAGGTGGGGACTAGATAGAAGTAATAGGGTAGTAAATGTAGAGGGGGTAAGGAACGTATTTAGTCATGGGGAGGGGTAGTATAGTCAAAAGGGAGGTAGTACTTAGTAACTCAAGTACAGTGGCAGGCACTTCAGAACTACAGACTCATAACATAAGGTCTATGCTTGCTAATGCCAGAAGCTTGCCAGGAAAAATGGGAGAGTTAGAATTATTAGCAATTAATGAGAAATGGGATTTAATAGGCATTACCGAAACATGGTGGGATGAATCTCATGACTGGACTGTTAATAAGGATGGTTATAACCTATTTAGGAAAGATAGAGGCAATGGTAAACGAGGAGGAGGGATTTGTCTGTATGTTAAGCCTGAATTTAAGGCTATAGTCAGAGAAGATATTTATGGTGGACCTAGTGATAAAGCTGAATGTTTGTGGGTAGAGTTAAATAGCGAAGCAGCAAATTCCAAAAGATTATTAGTAGGAGTATGCTATAAACCCCCAAATATAGCTGAAAGTGAGGAAATACAATTATTGTTACAGATTGGAAATGCAGCTAAGCATGGGCAAGCTCTAATAATGGGAGATTTTAGTTACCCTGAAATAAACTGGATAAATGAGACCAGCAGTTCAGCTAAGGGGAGCAGGTTCTTGAGTACACTCAGGGATCATTATCTGGCCCAGGTTGTACAAGAGCCTACTAGGTATGAGGCTATCTTAGATTTAGTCATCACAAATAATATTGATATAGTATCAAATGTTGGAATAGGGCAACCTTTGGGAAACAGTGATCACAACACAGTCTCATTTGAGATTGAATTAAAAAAACTAAATTTTAAGGGTCCACGAAAACTCTTACTTTTAAAAGGGCAGATTTTAACGGTCTAAGGGCAGCAATACAAAGTATAGACTGGGACAGAGAACTGGCAGGTAAAAATACTGACCATAAATGGACAACATTTAAATCCTTACTAAATATACATACACATCGGCATATACCAAGTGGGAATAAAAGTAAAAGGAGTAAATCCCATCCAATGTGGCTTAACAATGATTTAAAGATCAAGATACAGAGTAAAAAACAGGCATTTAAATTATACAAACAAGAGGGGACAGAGACTGCTTTACAGGAATACAAGGAAAGCAACAAGGCTTGCAAAAGCACTATTAGACTGGCTAAAATAGAAAATGAAAAATGTATTGCAAAAGAGAGTAAAACTAACCCTAAAATATTTTTTAAGTATATCAATGGGAAGAAGGCGAGGAAGGAAGCTATAGGAACATTACAATGTGAAACAGGCCGTCTGATAATTAGAGACCAAGAAAAGGCAGATGAGCTAAATAGGTTCTTTTCCTCGGTATACACAAGGGAGGTACCAGTGGTTGGGACACTGCGACATAATGGGGCTGCACTACCTTTACTAAATAATTGGTTAACACAGGAAGTAATCCAAAAGAGGTTGGAAAAATTAAATGTTAATAAAGCCCCGGGTCCTGATGGAATACATCCAAGGGTACTAAGGGAACTGGGTTCTGTAATAGCCAAACCATTATATTTAATTTTTCAAGAACCACTCAACACAGGGTCTCTACCAGATGACTGGAGAAAAAGCTGATGTGACACCTAAATTTAAACAGGGAGCAAGAGACTATTGTGCAAACTAAGAGATACAGGAGTTGCAGTAAATATCTGCTCATGGATTGAGAGCTGGCTAAAAGACAGGAAGCAAAGGGTTGTTGTAAATGGAACATACTCCGATTGGACTAATGTGGTAAGTGGGGTTCCTCAGGGTTCAGTATTAGGTCCTCTCCTTTTTAACATATTTATTAATGACTTAGGGGTAGGATTGGAGTGTGGTGTCTCCATTTTCGCTAATGACACAAAGTTGTGCAAGGTAATTAAATCAGATAGTGATGTGCTTTCCCTCCAAAGGGATTTACATACAATTGAGGAAGGGGCATCTAAGTGGCAGATGAGATTTAATACGAATAAATGTAAGGTGATGCATCTGGGAAGGAAAAATAGCCATGCAATCTATAATCTTAATGGAGCAAGTCTAGGTGTATCAGATATTGAAAGGGATTTGGGAGTGCTTGTGGACAACCACCTAGGTAACAGCGCTCAAAGCCAAGCAGCAGCTGCAAAGGCAAATAAAATATTAGCATGTATTAAGAAGGGTATAGAAGTGAGGGAAGCAAATATAATTCTGCCACTATACAAATCTCTAGTACGCCCTCATTTGGAATATGGAGTACAATTTTGGGCACCACTTCATAAAAAGGACATTTTAGAGCTGGAAAAAGTACAGAGGAGGGCAACAAAACAAATAAGGGTAATGAAGGGGCTAAGTTATGAAGAAAGACTAACCAAATTAAACGTATTTTCTCTAGAAAAAAGGCGTCTAAGAGGAGATATGATTACCTTATATAAATACATCCAGGGTCAGTATAAAGATTTGTCGGGGGAGCTTTTTGTGCCAAGAGGTTTTCAACTGACAAGAGGACATCCCTTGAGGTTAGAAGTAAAAAGATTCCACCTCAAAGAAAGAAAAGGGTTCTTCACAGTAAGGGTGGTTAATCTGTGGAATTCTCTACCAGAGGAGGTGGTGACAGCGGATTCGATAGATAGCTTTAAAAAGGGATTGGATATATTTTTATATAAATAGGGTATTCAGGGATATCTTGGTAAATTAGAGAGGGAGTATTGCTCCAGGGAGAAATCCGATTGCCAGTATCTGGGGTCAGGAAGGAATTAATTTTTTCCCCTCTTGAGTTTCACTCTGGTTTTTTCTGTTTGCTTCCTCTGGATCAATTAATTAACAACTAATCCACACATTGCAGATCAGAAGAGATCTAAAAATGTTGAACTTGATGGGCTAAAAGTTTTTTTTTCAACCCCAATTACTATGTAACTATGTAACTTCCTGCGGTGGGAGGAGACTTTAAATATACAGGAAGTTTATCTCGGCACAGTGGGAATTTATTCTATCTTTCTTTCTTTGCTGATTCTCTCTGAAACTTTTTCAAGATGATAGGTCCTTGCAAACGAATGCATTTTCCATTAATTCTTATTGTGCAGAGAGAAGCTTCCTGTCTCCTCCCACCTCAAGAAGTTGATTAGCAGAAACTAAAATTATACATTGTTTGTGTCTCTCAGTCATGTCCTATTCTTCATGGCCGCAACACACCATGCTGATCCAGTTGGTATTCATGGCAGAGATACTGGAGTGGGTTGCCAGTTTCTTCTCCAATGAGCCGCAGCATACAGCTCCTGGTATTTGTAGGTGGTCTCCCATCCAAGTAATGACCAGGCCCAACCCTGCTTGGCTTCGAGGTGGTGTGACTGTTTGGTTCCTTGATTGGAATTAAACCCAGGTCGCAGCAGTGAAAGCACCGAGTTCTAACCTCTGGAGCGCTAGGGAACCCATTGTACAGTAGAATAATTTCAATAAAAACATAAATTGTAAAAAGTAAATTAGATGCTTTAAAACTTTTTTCAAGTGTAGTTCTTCAAAATAATATATTTAAAATATATGATAGTAGTGGTCATTTAAAGGGAATGTATGGTTACACCATCTTTACCTGAAGTGTGGGGCCCTGGGTTGGGGAAACTGGGATCCGTCCTGGACCTCCTTCTGGCGCATGGTGTGGTGGGTTCGCTGGGACGCATCGGACGTGGTGAAGTGATAAGTCAAGGGCCACCTCAGTGTCACATTCAGGCTCCACCTCCTGTCGGGCCACATATCCCAGAGTCACTGCGGAGAGAGATGGAGAGGTCAGTGCCCAAAGGCTCCATAGAATAACATGGGCGATGGCGAGATCGCTCCTTAGTGGACATTGCCCTAACTCTCACCCTGAAGGGTCACTTTCTAGTCAAGCATGGTGACCAGAAATTACCCCCTAAACGTAAAAATATAAACATAGGTGTGACTTTAGGTATGAATCAATAGGCCCATCTATGCTGCCTATTCAGTCTACCTAAATTGCCTTAATAAATCCTCAGGACAGCCTTATGCTTATCCCAGGCATGCTTGACTTGCTTTATTGTGTTAATCTCTACCGCCTCTGCCCTAAAGCTCATCCTCCTATCCACTACCGACATACAGCAATAATTAACACCTTCCCTGCCTCCAGGCATTGTCTGACTTGAATACAAATAGATTAGTCAGTAACCCTTTCCTTGCCACAGACACGTAGAAACATCTTTAACCCCTTCCTGTCAAAGACATTAGTAACGATGTGCTTCCTGGCTACAGACAAGTTGTCATTAACCCCTTCTCTTCCATGATTGCATAGGGGCATTTACCATAATCCTCTGCCATGATACTACTTATAGTAATGGGCACCCTGCCACCTACGGACCACTGTAACCATGCAAAGCAACGACTAACCCTTTCACTGCCAGAGAGACTATCAATATGACCGGGACATGACTGACGGTCTTTAGCCTGAGGGTGGGCTCAACATTCCCCAGAATTCTTCCTATATATAGATAAAGAACTACACTACACAAACCTATATATACTACACAGATATATAGATAAGGAAATATATAGATGTCGAGCTATACAGATATAGGGAGAGACATCCTCAACTCTCCTGACCTTCTGATACTCATGAAGACCCCATGTGAGACCCAGGCCATTTCTATCAGGGTGGTAGTACATATCACACATTGACCTGCAGTATCTATACCTGTGACTAAAGGCAGCGGTATGTTTAAAGTGCTGGGACCTCCTCATCCTCCTGTGTCTCTGAGGACTGCCAGATAAGCTCTCAAGAACCGGCATCGAACCTCTTGGGAACCACTGCTCTAGTATATCATTCTGATTGTGTCAACAAGGACAGTCCAGCCGAAAATACCAGGCACGTCTCTATTTGAGAGACATTTGCTTACGCTTGTTTAGTTGTTCAGTTGAGTCCTACTATCCATGACCCTATTGACCACAGCATGCTATGCACATTGGTCAGCCGCTGCCCACTAGCTCCCTCAAGCTCATGTTCATTACCTCTGCCATCCCCTTTTATGTGTGCCCCAAATCTTTCCCAGGAGTAGAGTCTTCTCTAGGGAATCAAGCCTGACTGGGGCCTAAAGAACAGGATGGGGCTGATCCTCCCACACATTCATTTGTAGTGGGGACACTTTACTAGCAAGCCATTATTTCCCATTAGATCCCATTGGACCCGTGCATGCATAACCTGAGAAAATGTCATTTATATTCAATTCCTCAGGTAAAAAAAGGCATGTCTAGGTTACTAAATATATTCGTCTTAGTGAGATGTGTGAGATGTGAGTGGTCACCCGCCCCGGTACTTATTTACACACATAACGGAGGCTGATGTCTGGGTAACGTTCCTCATCAGCTGACTGTCACAGTCTGAGGATCCGGCTGTGTGTTTGTGTACCCAACAAGCCTGATACAAACAGGACGTCTCACAAGGCTCACGAAGAGGCACTCAAAGGAACCTGAGACATCTTAGTCCACTGGTGGGTAACTCAGGTCTACAAGGGAAGCCAGCAGCCCAGGTTCTCTGGATCTCTGTGCTCGTGTTCTCTCTACTTTAAGACAAGTCACTCCCCGTCATTCTTATTGTTCAGGTAGAGAGATATCCCATATATAGTTGTGAGCAAGCGGGGCATTGCTAACGATGCGGGCGCTCCTTTCCAGCAACTGAGGACCTCGCAAAGCGAGGAGCCGCATTTGCGGAGGTGGAGGCTCTCACGTCGCCCGTCAAATTTATGGACTTAGCATCCACAAATACGGCCTAAGCGTCTGAACCCCGCGAACATGGAAACATAATAACACAATAAATACACAGAATAAACACATAAAAAACGTACCCACAGCAAGTGGGGCACCCAGGACCTCTGCAAGTGAAGTTACACCTCAATTTAAGTCCAAATTCCTGAGTTTAGACACCCGAAAATCCCCTAAGCGAGAGAAAAAATGGCAGCCAAAAAAAACGAAAACAAAATACGAGCGCCAACGCTGCTCATAGCACACAAACAACCAACAGCCTCGCGATGAGCGCCAAAGGATCTCAGAACACCAACAAAATTAATGTCTCAACCAAACACCATCACCTGCCTTACAATCTTATTGCCGTCATTTTTTTACGGTCAAGTCGCCAGTATTGTAATAATGGCCTGTTGGCAGTCCTTGTAGGACTTGAGACATCTTAAACCACCGATGGGCACCTTGGTTCTACAGTCCCGGTCCTCTGCATCTCTGTGTTCGCTCTACTTTAGGACATGCAAGTCTCTCACTATCATTCATTCATATTGATCATGTAGAGAGATACTGTAGTCATGGCCTGTTGGCATCCTTTGTAGTATCTAGTGGCCAAGTACTGTCTTAGTGCTCAGCCGTCTCAGAATAACCACCCTAGTAAATAAGACGTCCTTATTAATATATTATTCAGTTCACTTATAATATATTTTGTGAAAATTGAATGAGCTGATTTATTATGAAAAAGGACAAATCAAATGCAAGCTGTAACCAATCCTAACACAGCTGTATTCCTGCTATTACATCATATTGTCTCGCCCCAGAAAGGTACGAGACGGAAAGAGATCCAGCCGCTAATATACAAGCCAAACGGACACAAAGAAAGATCAGGAAGGTATAAAGACCTGTCAGAATGGGTGAGAGGGAAATGAAAGAGGGAGAGAGAAAGAAAACAAAAAGAAAAAGAGAAGGAGAGAGAGAGCAGGAAGATAGAACTGGAGAAAGACAAACCTTGAGACAGATACAAATAAGACGGGGACAAATAAGCGAGAGAGATACATATAGGGAGATAAAGAGAGAAAAAGAAGGTCAGGAACGAGTGAGGTGAGAGATGAGTATAGAGAAGGGCAAGTAAATACATAGAAGACATAAAGGGAGTGGGAGAGATTAATAATTGAGGTAATTGAAGCGATGAACATGAGCTGGAGGAATCTCAGAGGGTGCCTGGTGTACTGCTGCCCATAGGGCCATGGAGAGTCGGGCACAACTGAACAGCTAAGCAACAATAGAGAATACAAAAAGTAGACAGTGAGCAATAGAAGCAGACATATATATGTGGATGAGGAGATGCAGTTATTCACCTGGTATATATACGTCTCCTCTCTTCTCATCAGGAGCCTCTCCCCAACTCCTCCTTGTAGATCCCACAAAGGATTTCTTCACCAGGAAGGCTCTGGGCATCTTAGCTTTGCTTATTTCTCTTGACTGATGCCTTAAGTGTCATTCACTAGAGCACAACTCGGATCCCCTCACTGGATCTGCTTTGGGTTGTTTTATGGGTCCTTATTCTATTTCGGTCCACTAAATCTACTAGATCACGCTAGATTATAACCAATATTAAGGTTCTCCTACTCGATCCTTAAATATCTTAAATATCTCACACATGTTCTGTTATATATCCACTAGATCTGTATAACAGTCTTCATCTTATTCCACCCTAGCTTCGATTGATCTCTTAGCTCTTTACAAATGGCCAAATAGCCAATTATTGGAAATATACCCAAAAGTGATGGTCCGAACTCCCTAGATCTAGTACTTGTAAATAGCCAAAAAAGGGGTTGGATGTCCAAACCCCTTGGATCTATTACTTTGGAGTAGCCAAAAATGTTTCTGCTGGTCGAAATTCCTTCAAATCTAGTACTTGGTTTCTGGTGGGTCAAACTCTTTGGATCTAGCCAAAAAATGTTGGATGTCCAAACCCCTTGGATCTAGTACTTTGGAATAGCCAAAAATGTTTCTGCTGGTCGAAATTCCTTCAAATCTAGTACTTGGTTTCTGGTGGACCAAACTCTTTGGATCTAGCCAAAAAATGTTGGATGTCCAAACCCCTTGGATCTAGTACTTTGGAATAGCCAAAAATGTTTCTGCTGGTCGAAATTCCTTCAAATCTAGTACTTGGTTTCTGGTGGACCAAACTCTTTGGATCTAGCCAAAAAATGTTGGATGTCCAAACCCCTTGGATCTAGTACTTTGGAATAGCCAAAAATGTTTCTGGTGGTCCAGTCTCCCTAGATCTAGTACTAGCCAAACCAAGGTTTCATTTGAAAGCACTAACAGCAGTACTACAATCCATCAAGACGTTTGACTTGATTCTTTTAAATCCTTTGAAGATCTTTCCAAGGAGATATCTGTTGATGCCCCTCACATGGCCAATGTGTCCTTTCAGATGAACCACCCTTTAAATCAACAAACGTAATATATTAAATCACAAAATCATCCAACAAGGTCATCCAATCTTCAAGAACCCTTGCATTTATTCTCAAAAAGTCAAATAATGTTGGTATTGTTCTAAAATCAAAATATTCTATTCCTGTGTGGGACGAAAAATATGAAAACTTAACTTTTATGATAAAACTTACTTCATACGGATAAGTGGATGGGAGTGGTACCAATCTATAGCTAGAATTTCCTGTTTGAGTGATTCGAGTCTCTTACCCAACAATACTTAGGGATTGGTTCAAAAACAAAAACAACAAATTTAACCTATTTTTGATTATCTACGAGCAAATAAAAGGAAACAAAATAAGCCCCAAGAATAACACCTGACTTACCTCTTTAGATGTCTTAAATATTCGAATGGTATCTTATTACTTAGGGTGTGAAGATTTTCCTTTGGCTGTTAGTTTCTGACGTCCAAGAAGACATGAGAAGATGATATATTTGGATAAGTTCTTAAGGACATGCCAAAATATATTTTGATGGAAGTTCTTAAATTAATCTTCTTGAGATAAAAATAGGGGTTAAATTATAATAAAAAATATATAAATCCCCTATAAAATTCAAAAATATATTGGGGCTTGGAAAATGAAGTGCCCAATCCGATTTCCTGGAATCAGAGCAAGAGAAATGTCTTAAGATGTTATGTCCAGAAGACTCCAAACAATGATCCGCTCCTTAGGTTTGGTGATGATAAAGTGTAAGAAGTTGTCTCCTGAGAAAGCACGGGTTGTGAAATAACGGTGGGGGGAGGATCCACCTCTGCATTATTATCTTATTTTTTTCTTCTTCCCTTGACCTGTTAAACCGGTTCCAGAACCGCTTGGAGTGAGGTGGAATCGCTCGAGGGAGGAGAAGGAGATTGTCAAGGTGGAGACCCAGCTTCTGGGTGGGAGACAGAAAGGACCCACACCCTGACCTGCATTGCCACATGAAGTCAGGTAGCGCTGCGAGGAGTGGGGTGTGTGTTATGTTGTGGCGTGAAAGCACTGACACACAACTATGGTGTTTGTATAAGAGAGATGTGGGGACTCGTAACCTCGTAATACCTCTCGCCTGCTCCTAATATACAGGCACGTACTGCTAATATACAGGCACATACTCCTAATATACAGGCACAGGCACCTACTAATAATATACAGGCACAGCCACATACTCCTAATATACAGGCACATGCACATACTAATAATATACAGGCACAGGCACGTACTAATAATATACAGGCACAGGCACGTACTCCTAATATACAGGCACAGGCACCTACTAATAATATACAGGCACATGCACGTACTCCTAATATACAGGCACATGCACGTACTAATAATATACAGGCACATGCACGTACTCCTAATATACAGGCACAGGCACGTACTAATAATATACAGGTACAAGCACCTGCTCCTAATATACAGGCACGTACTGCTAATATACAGGCACAGGCAACTACTCCTAATATACAGGCACAGGCACATACTCCTAATATACAGGCACATGCACATACTCCTAATATACAGGCACAGGCACATACTCCTAATATACAGGCACATGCACGTACTCCTAATATACAGGCACAGGCACATACTCCTAATATACAGGCACATGCTCCTAATATAAATGCACATGCACCTACTCCTAATATACAGGCACATGCACGTACTCCTAATATACAGGCACATGCACGTACTCCTAATATACAGGCACAGGCACATACTCCTAATATACAGGCACATGCACGTACTCCTAATATACAGGCACATGCACGTACTCCTAATATACAGGCACAGGCACATACTCCTAATATACAGGCACATGCACATACTAATAATATACAGGAACATGCACCTCTCACTACATCCTCATATACACAACTCTCACCTTCCCATCCTAATATACAGGAACATGCACCTCTCACTACATCCTCATATACACAACTCTCCCCTCCCTATCCTAATATACAGGAACATGCACCTCTCACTACATCCTCCTAATATACAGGCACAGGCACATACTCCTAATATACAGGCACATGCACATACTCCTAATATACAGGCACAGGCACATACTCCTAATATACAGGCACATGCACGTACTCCTAATATACATGCACAGGCACATACTCCTAATATACAGGCACATGCTCCTAAAATAAATGCACATGCACCTACTCCTGATATACAGGCACTGCACGTACTCCTAATATACAGGCACTGCACGTACTCCTAATATACAGGCACAGGCACATACTCCTAATATACAGGCACATGCACGTACTCCTAATATACAGGCACATGCACGTACTCCTAATATACAGGCACAGGCACGTACTAATAATATACAGGTACAAGCACATACTCCTAATATACAGGCACAGGCACATACTCCTAATATACAGGCACAGGCACATACTCCTGATATACAGGCACATGCACGTACTCCTAATATACAGGCACAGGCACATACTCCTAATATACAGGCACATGCACGTACTCCTAATATACAGGCACAGGCACATACTCCTAATATACAGGCACATGCACGTACTCCTAATATACAGGCACAGGCACATACTCCTAATATACAGGCAGAGGCACATACTCCTAATATACAGGCACATGCACGTACTCCTAATATACAGGCACAGGCACATACTCCTAATATACAGGCACATGCACCTAAAATAAATGCACATGCACCTACTCCTGATATACAGGCACATGCACGTACTCCTAATATACAGGCACTGCACGTACTCCTAATATACAGGCACTGCACGTACTCCTAATATACAGGCACAGGCACCTACTCCTAATATACAGGCACATGCACGTACTCCTAATATACAGGCACAGGAACCTACTCCTAATATACAGGCACAGGCACATACTCCTAATATACAGGCACAGGCACGTACTAATAATATACAGGTACAAGCACCTGCTCCTAATATACAGGCACGTACTGCTAATATACAGGCACAGGCACCTACTCCTAATATACAGGCACAGGCACATACTCCTAATATAAAGGCACATGCACGTACTCCTAATATACAGACACAGGCACATACTCCTAATATACAGGCAAAGGCACATACTCCTAATATACAGGCACATGCTCCTAATATACAGGCACATGCTCCTAATATACATGCACATGCACCTACTCCTAATATACAGGCACATGCACATACTCCTAATATACAGGCACAGGCACATACTCCTAATATACAGGCAGAGGCACATACTCCTAATATACAGGCACATGCACGTACTCCTAATATACAGGCACAGGCACATAATCCTAATATACAGGCACATGCTCCTAATATAAATGCACATGCACCTACTCCTAATATACAGGCACATGCACGTACTCCTAATATACAGGCACATGCACGTACTCCTAATATACAGGCACAGGCACATACTCCTAATATACAGGCACATGCACGTACTCCTAATATACAGGCACATGCACGTACTCCTAATATACAGGCACAGGCACATACTCCTAATATACAGGCACATGCACATACTAATAATATACAGGAACATGCACCTCTCACTACATCCTCATATACACAACTCTCACCTCCCCATCCTAATATACAGGAACATGCACCTCTCACTACATCCTCATATACACAACTCTCCCCTCCCTATCCTAATATACAGGAACATGCACCTCTCACTACATCCTCATATACACAACTCTCACCTCCCCATCCTAATATACAGGAACATGCACCTCTCACTACATCCTCATATACACAACTCTCACCTCCCTATCCTAATATACAGGAACATGCACCTCTCACTACATCCTCATATACACAACTCACACCTCCCTATCCTAATATACAGGAACATGCACCTCTCACTTCATCCTCATATACACAACTCTCACCTCCCCATCCTAATATACAGGAACATGCACCTCTCACTACATCCTCATATACACAACTCACACCTCCCTATCCTAATATACAGGAACATGCACCTCTCACTTCATCCTCATATACACAACTCTCACCTCCCCATCCTAATATACAGGAACATGCACCTCTCACTTCATCCTCATATACACAACTCTCACATCCCTATCCTAATATACAGGAACATGCACCTCTCACTACATCCTCATATACACAACTCACACCTCCCTATCCTAATATACAGGAACATGCACCTCTCACTTCATCCTCATATACACAACTCTCACCTCCCCATCCTAATATACAGGAACATGCATCTCTCACTACATCCTCATATACACAACTCACACCTCCCTATCCTAATATACAGGAACATGCACCTCTCACTACATCCTCATATACACAACTCTCACCTCCCTATCCTAATATACAGGAACATGCACCTCTCACTTCATCCTCATATACACAACTCTCACCTCCCCATCCTAATATACAGGAACATGCACCTCTCACTACATCCTCATATACACAACTCTCACCTCCCTATCCTAATATACAGGAACATGCACCTCTCACTTCATCCACATATACACAACTCTCACCTCCCTATCCTAATATACAGGAACATGCACCTCTCACTACATCCCCATATACACAACTCTCACCTCCCTATCCTAATATACAGGAACATGCACCTCTCACTACATCCTCATATACACAACTCTCACCTCCCTATCCTAATATACAGGAACATGCACCTCTCACTACATCCTCATATACACATCTCTCACCTCCCTATCCTAATATACAGGAACATGCACCTCTCACTACATCCTCATATACACATCTCTCACCTCCCTATCCTAATATACAGGAACATGCACCTCTCACTACATCCTCATATACACATCTCTCACCTCCCTATCCTAATATACAGGAACATGCACCTCTCACTACATCCTCATATACACATCTCTCACCTCCCCATCCTAATATACAGGAACATGCACCTCTCACTACATCCTCATATACACATCTCTCACCTCCCCATCCTAATATACAGGAACATGCACCTCTCACTTCATCCTCATATACACAACTCTCACCTCCCTATCCTAATATACAGGAACATGCACCTCTCACTTCATCCTCATATACACATCTCTCATCTCCCTATCCTAATATACAGGAACATGCACCTCTCACTACATCCTCATATACACAACTCTCACCTCCCCATCCTAATATACAGGAACATGCACCTCTCACTACATCCTCATATACACAACTCTCACCTCCCTATCCTAATATACAGGAACATGCACCTCTCACTTCATCCTCATATACACAACTCACACCTCCCTATCCTAATATACAGGAACATGCACCTCTCACTACATCCTCATATACACAACTCTCACCTCCCTATCCTAATATACAGGAACATGCACCTCTCACTACATCCTCATATACACAACTCTCACCTCCCTATCCTAATATACAGGAACATGCACCTCTCACTACATCCTCATATACACATCTCTCACCTCCCTATCCTAATATACAGGAACATGCACCTCTCACTACATCCTCATATACACATCTCTCACCTCCCTATCCTAATATACAGGAACATGCACCTCTCACTACATCCTCATATACACATCTCTCACCTCCCTATCCTAATATACAGGAACATGCACCTCTCACTACATCCTCATATACACATCTCTCACCTCCCCATCCTAATATACAGGAACATGCACCTCTCACTACATCCTCATATACACAACTCTCACCTCCCTATCCTAATATACAGGAACATGCACCTCTCACTTCATCCTCATATACACATCTCTCACCTCCCTATCCTAATATACAGGAACATGCACCTCTCACTACATCCTCATATACACAACTCTCACCTCCCTATCCTAATATACAGGAACATGCACCTCTCACTACATCCTCATATACACATCTCTCACCTCCCTATCCTAATATACAGGAACATGCACCTCTCACTACATCCTCATATACACATCTCTCACCTCCCTATCCTAATATACAGGAACATGCACCTCTCACTACATCCTCATATACACAACTCACACCTCCCTATCCTAATATACAGGAACATGCACCTCTCACTACATCCTCATATACACAACTCTCACCTCCCCATCCTAATATACAGGAACATGCACCTCTCACTACATAATCATATACACAACTCTCACCTCCCCATCCTAATATACAGGAACATGCACCTCTCACTACATCCTCATATACACATCTCTCACCTCCCCATCCTAATATACAGGAACATGCACCTCTCACTACATCCTCATATACACAACTCTCACCTCCCTATCCTAATATACAGGAACATGCACCTCTCACTTCATCCTCATATACACAACTCTCACCTCCCCATCCTAATATACAGGAACATGCACCTCTCACTACATCCTCATATACACAACTCACACCTCCCTATCCTAATATACAGGAACATGCACCTCTCACTACATCCTCATATACACATCTCTCACCTCCCTATCCTAATATACAGGAACATGCACCTCTCACTACATCCTCATATACACATCTCTCACCTCCCCATCCTAATATACAGGAACATGCACCTCTCACTACATCCTCATATACACAACTCTCACCTCCCTATCCTAATATACAGGAACATGCACCTCTCACTACATCCTCATATACACAACTCTCACCTCCCCATCCTAATATACAGGAACATGCACCTCTCACTACATCCTCATATACACAACTCTCACCTCCCCATCCTAATATACAGGAACATGCACCTCTCACTACATCCTCATATACACAACTCTCACCTCCCTATCCTAATATACAGGAACATGCACCTCTCACTACATCCTCATATACACATCTCTCACCTCCCCATCCTAATATACAGGAACATGCACCTCTCACTACATCCTCATATACACAACTCTCACCTCCCTATCCTAATATACAGGAACATGCACCTCTCACTACATCCCCATATACACAACTCTCACCTCCCCATCCTAATATACAGGAACATGCACCTCTCACTTCATCCTCATATACACAACTCTCACCTCCCTATCCTAATATACAGGGACATGCACCTCTCACTTCATCCTCATATACACAACTCTCACCTCCCTATCCTAATATACAGGAACATGCACCTCTCACTACATCCTCATATACACATCTCTCACCTCCCTATCCTAATATACAGGAACATGCACCTCTCACTACATCCTCATATACACAACTCTCACCTCCCTATCCTAATATACAGGAACATGCACCTCTCACTACATCCTCATATACACAACTCTCACCTCCCTATCCTAATATACAGGGACATGCACCTCTCACTTCATCCTCATATACACAACTCTCACCTACCTATCCTAATATACAAGAACATGCACCTCTCACTACATCCTCATATACACAACTCACACCTCCCTATCCTAATATACAGGGACATGCACCTCTCACTTCATCCTGATATACACAACTCTCACCTCCCTATCCTAATATACAGGGACATACACCTCTCACTACATCCTCATATACACAACCCTCACCTCCCCATCCTAATATACAGGAACATGCACCTCTCACTACATCCTCATATACACAACTCTCACCTCCCTATCCTAATATACAGGAACATGCACCTCTCACTTCATCCTCATATACACAACTCTCACCTCCCTATCCTAATATACAGGATCATGCACCCCTCACTACATCCTCATATACACATCTCTCACCTCCCCATCCTAATATACAGGAACATGCACCTCTCACTTCATCCTCATATACACAACTCTCACCTCCCTATCCTAATATACAGGGACATGCACCTCTCACTACATCCTCATATACACAACTCTCACCTCCCCATCCTAATATACAGGAACATACACCTCTCACTACATCCTCATATACACAACTCTCACCTCCCTATCCTAATATACAGGAACATGCACCTCTCACTACATCCTCATATACACAACTCTCACCTCCCTATCCTAATATACAGGGACATGCACCTCTCACTACATCCTCATATACACAACTCTCACCTCCCCATCCTAATATACAGGAACATGCACCTCTCACTACATCCTCATATACACAACTCTCCCCTCCCTATCCTAATATACAGGAACATGCACCTCTCACTACATCCTCATATACACAACTCTCACCTCCCCATCCTAATATACAGGAACATGCACCTCTCACTACATCCTCATATACACAACTCTCACCTCCCTATCCTAATATACAGGAACATGCACCTCTCACTTCATCCACATATACACAACTCTCACCTCCCTATCCTAATATACAGGAACATGCACCTCTCACTTCATCCTCATATACACAACTCTCACCTCCCTATCCTAATATACAGGAACATGCACCTCTCACTTCATCCACATATACACAACTCTCACCTCCCTATCCTAATATACAGGAACATACACCTCTCACTACATCCTCATATACACAACTCTCACCTCCCTATCCTAATATACAGGAACATGCACCTCTCACTACATCCTCATATACACATCTCTCACCTCCCTATCCTAATATACAGGAACATGCACCTCTCACTACATCCTCATATACACAACTCTCACCTCCCTATCCTAATATACAGGAACATGCACCTCTCACTACATCCTCATATACACATCTCTCACCTCCCTATCCTAATATACAGGAACATGCACCTCTCACTACATCCTCATATACACATCTCTCACCTCCCTATCCTAATATACAGGAACATGCACCTCTCACTACATCCTCATATACACAACTCTCACCTCCCTATCCTAATATACAGGAACATGCACCTCTCACTACATAATCATATACCCAACTCTCACCTCCCCATCCTAATATACAGGAACATGCACCTCTCACTACATCCTCATATACACATCTCTCACCTCCCCATCCTAATATACAGGAACATGCACCTCTCACTACATCCCCATATACACAACTCTCACCTCCCTATCCTAATATACAGGAACATGCACCTCTCACTACATCCCCATATACACAACTCTCACCTCCCTATCCTAATATACAGGAACATGCACCTCTCACTTCATCCTCATATACACAACTCTCACCTCCCTATCCTAATATACAGGAACATGCACCTCTCACTTCATCCTCATATACACAACTCTCACCTCCCTATCCTAATATACAGGAACATGCACCTCTCACTTCATCCTCATATACACAACTCTCACCTCCCTATCCTAATATACAGGAACATGCACCTCTCACTTCATCCTCATATACACAACTCTCACCTCCCCATCCTAATATACAGGAACATACACCTCTCACTACATCCCCATATACACAACTCTCACCTCCCTATCCTAATATACAGGAACATGCACCTCTGACTACATCCTCATATACACATCTCTCACCTCCCCATCCTAATATACAGGAACATGCACCTATCACTACATCCTCATATACACAACTCTCACCTCCCTATCCTAATATACAGGAACATGCACCTCTCACTACATCCTCATATACACAACTCTCACCTCCCTATCCTAATATACAGGAACATGCACCTCTCACTACATCCTCATATACACATCTCTCACCTCCCTATCCTAATATACAGGAACATGCACCTCTCACTACATCCTCATATACACATCTCTCACCTCCCATCCTAATATACAGGAACATGCACCTCTCACTTCATCCTCATATACACAACTCTCATCTCCCCATCCTAATATACAGGAACATGCACCTCTCACTTCATCCTCATATACACAACTCTCACCTCCCTATCCTAATATACAGGGACATGCACCTCTCACTACATCCTCATATACACAACTCACACCTCCCTATCCTAATATACAGGAACATGCACCTCTCACTACATCCTCATATACACAACTCTCACCTCCCTATCCTAATATACAGGAACATGCACCTCTCACTACATCCTCATATACACAACTCACACCTCCCTATCCTAATATACAGGGACATGCACCTCTCACTACATCCTCATATACAATACTCTCACCTACCTATCCTAATATACAGGAACATGCACCTCTCACTACATCCTCATATACACAACTCACACCTCCCTATCCTAATATACAGGGACATGCACCTCTCACTTCATCCTGATATACACAACTCTCACCTCCCTATCCTAATATACAGGAACATGCACCTCTCACTACATCCTCATATACACAACCCTCACCTCCCCATCCTAATATACAGGAACATGCACCTCTCACTACATCCTCATATACACAACTCTCACCTCCCTATCCTAATATACAGGAACACGCACCTCTCACTTCATCCTCATATACACAACTCTCACCTCCCTATCCTAATATACAGGATCATGCACCCCTCACTACATCCTCATATACACAACTCTCACCTCCCTATCCTAATATACAGGAACATGCACCTCTCACTTCATCCTCATATACACAACTCTCACCTCCCTATCCTAATATACAGGATCATGCACCCCTCACTACATCCTCATATACACAACTCTCACCTCCCCATCCTAATATACAGGAACATGCACCTCTCACTTCATCCTCATATACACAACTCTCACCTCCCTATCCTAATATACAGGAACATGCACCTCTCACTACATCCTCATATACACATCTCTCACCTCCCCATCCTAATATACAGGAACATGCACCTCTCACTTCATCCTCATATACACAACTCTCACCTCCCTATCCTAATATACAGGGACATGCACCTCTCACTACATCCTCATATACACAACTCTCACCTCCCTATCCTAATATACAGGGACATACACCTCTCACTACATCCTCATATACACAACTCTCACCTCCCCATCCTAATATACAGGAACACGCACCTCTCACTTCATCCTCATATACACAACTCTCACCTCCCTATCCTAATATACAGGAACATGCACCTCTCACTTCATCCTCATATACACAACTCTCACCTCCCTATCCTAATATACAGGAACATGCACCTCTCACTTCATCCTCATATACACAACTCTCACCTCCCTATCCTAATATACAGGAACATGCACCTCTCACTACATCCTCATATACACAACTCTCACCTCCCTATCCTAATATACAGGAACATGCACCTCTCACTACATCCTCATATACACAACTCACACCTCCCTATCCTAATATACAGGAACATGCACCTCTCACTTCATCCTCATATACACAACTCTCACATCCCCATCCTAATATACAGGAACATGCACCTCTCACTACATCCTCATATACACAACTCTCACCTCCCTATCCTAATATACAGGAACATGCACCTCTCACTTCATCCTCATATACACAACTCTCACCTCCCTATCCTAATATACAGGAACATGCACCTCTCACTACATCCTCATATACACAACTCTCACCTCCCTATCCTAATATACAGGAACATGCTCCTCTCACTACATCCTCATATACACATCTCTCACCTCCCCATCCTAATATACAGGAACATGCACCTCTCACTACATCCTCATATACACAACTCTCACCTCCCTATCCTAATATACAGGAACATGCACCTCTCACTACATCCTCATATACACAACTCTCACCTCCCTATCCTAATATACAGGAACATGCACCTCTCACTACATCCTCATATACATAACTCTCACCTCCCTATCCTAATATACAGGAACATACACCTCTCACTACATCCCCATATACACAACTCTCACCTCCCTATCCTAATATACAGGAACATGCACCTCTCACTTCATCCTCATATACACAACTCTCACCTCCCCATCCTAATATACAGGAACATGCACCTCTCACTACATCCCCATATACACAACTCTCACCTCCCCATCCTAATATACAGGAACATGCACCTCTCACTACATCCTCATATACACAACTCTCACCTTCCCATCCTAATATACAAGAACATGCACCTCTCACTACATCCCCATATACACAACTCTCACCTCCCCATCCTAATATACAGGAGCATGCACCTCTCACTACATCCTCATATACACAACTCTCACCTCCCTATCCTAATATACAGGAACATGCGCCTCTCACTACATCCTCATATACACAACTCTCACCTCCCTATCCTAATATACAGGAACATGCACCTCTCACTACATCCTCATATACACAACTCTCACCTCCCTATCCTAATATACAGGAACATGCACCTCTCACTACATCCTCATATACACAACTCTCACCTCCCCATCCTAATATACAGGAACATGCACCTCTCACTTCATCCTCATATACACAACTCTCCCCTCCCTATCCTAATATACAGGAACATGCACCTCTCACTACATCCTAATATACACAACTCTCACCTCCCCATCCTAATATACAGGAACATGCACCTCTCACTACATCCTCATATACACAACTCTCACCTCCCTATCCTAATATACAGGAACATGCACCTCTCACTACATCCTCTTATACACAACTCTCACCTCCCCTATCCTAATATACAGGAACATGCACCTCTCACTACATCCTCATATACACAACTCTCACCTCCCCATCCTAATATACAGGAACATGCACCTCTCACTACATCCTCATATACACAACTCACATCTCCCTATCCTAATATACAGGAACATGCACCTCTCACTACATCCTCATATACACAACTCTCACCTCCCTATCCTAATATACAGGAACATGCCACCTCTCACTACATCTCATATACACAACTCTCACCTCCCTCATCCTAATATACAGGAACATGCACCTCTCACTACATCCTCATATACACAACTCTCACCTCCCCTATCCTAATATACAGGAACATGCACCTCTCACTACATCCTCATATACACAACTCTCACCCTCCCTATCCTAATATACAGGAACATGCACCTCTCACTACATCCTCATATATACCACAACTCTCACCTCCCTATCCTAATATACAGGAACATGCACCTCTCACTACATCCCATATACACTACTCTCACCTCCCTATCCTAATATACAGGAACATGCACCTCTCACTACATCCTCATATACACAACTACTCACCTCCCTATCCTAATATACAGAACATGCACCTCTCACTACATCCTCCTATACACAACTCTCACCTCCCTATCCTAATATACAGGAACATGCACCTCTCACTACATCCTCATATACACAACTCTCACCTCCCAATCCTAAATATACAGGAACATGCACCTCTCACTACATCCTCATATACA
>CM050175.1:11792740-11837740 GCA_027410445.1 Discoglossus pictus
GGCATACACAGTAATAAGAACTGAGGGGGGGCAATACACAGTAATAAGGACTGAGGGGGCAATACACAGTAATAAGAACTGAGGGGGCAATACACAGTAATAAGGACTGAGGGGGCAATACACAGTAATAAGGACTGAGGGGGCAATACACAGTAATAAGAACTGAGGGGGCAATACACAGTAATAAGAACTGAGGGGGCAATACATAGTAATAAGAACTGAGGGGGCAATACACAGTAATAAGGACTGAGGGGGCAATACACAGTAATAAGGACTGAGGGGGCAATACACAGTAATAAGAACTGAGGGGGCAATACACAGTAATAAGAACTGAGGGGGCAATACACAGTAATAAGACATGACGGGGCAATACACAGTAATAAGAACTGAGGGGGCAATACACAGTAATAAGGAACTGAGGGGGCAATACACAGTAATAAGGACTGAGGGGGCAATACACAGTAATAAGACTGAGGGGGCAATACACAGTAATAAGAACTGAGGGGGCAATACATAGTAATAAGGACTGAGGGGGCAATACACAGTAATAAGAACTGAGGGGGCAATACATAGTAATAAGAACTGAGGGGGCAATACACAGTAATAAGGACTGAGGGGGCAATACACAGTAATAAGGACTGAGGGGGCAATACACAGTAATAAGGACTGAGGGGGCAATACACAGTAATAAGACTGAGGGGGCAATACACAGTAATAAGGACTGAGGGGGCAATACACAGTAATAAGAACTGAGGGGGCAATACACAGTAATAAGGACTGAGGGGGCAATACACAGTAATAAGAACTGAGGGGGCAATACACAGTAATAAGGACTGAGGGGGCAATACACAGTAATAAGGACTGAGGGGGCAATACACAGTAATAAGGACTGAGGGGGCAATACACAGTAATAAGGACTGAGGGGGCAATACACAGTAATAAGAACTGAGGGGGCAATACACAGTAATAAGAACTGAGGGGGCAATACACAGTAATAAGGACTGAGGGGGCAATACACAGTAATAAGGACTGAGGGGGCAATACAAAGTAATAAGAACTGAGGGGGCAATACACAGTAATAAGGACTGAGGGGGCAATACACAGTAATAAGGACTGAGGGGGCAATACACAGTAATAAGAACTGAGGGGGCAATACACAGTAATAAGGACTGAGGGGGCAATACACAGTAATAAGGACTGAGGGGGCAATACATAGTAATAAGAACTGAGGGGGCAATACACAGTAATAAGGACTGAGGGGGCAATACACAGTAATAAGAACCAAGGGGATGTAAACTTTTGATCAGGGTCATATGATTCTTTTCTTTGTTGCCGTGTTGTGTTTTATGATTGTCACATTGTGTTATAACCTACAGCTGAATATGAATCCCATCAACTATAATAATTGTGGTAAGTGTGTAACGATCCATGGGAGCGTACACACCACATCCAAAGTCCGTACAGAGCTGCGTGGGTATGGACCCTGCGCGCATACATAGTGCATGCGCATCTGCAGCTCGCAGACACTTGAACATGGTGGCCGCGCATTGAGTGGAAGAGTCGCACTTGCGCAGCTCGCGGCTCTTGCCGCGAGTTGCAGAGGAGAAGGAGGGGGGAGGAAGGCACAGAGAAGAGGGGGAGAAAGACACACAGGAGAGGTGGAGGAAGACACAGGGGAGAGGGGGAGGAATGCAAATGGGAGGAAAGACTGGGGAGGAAGACACAGGGGAGAGGGGGAGGATGACACAGGGGAGAGGCGGAGGAATGCACATGGGAGGAAAGACTGGGGAGGAAGACACAGGGAAGAGTGGGAGGTAGAGACAGGGGAGAGGCGGAGGAAGACACAGGGGAGAGGGGGAGGAATGCACAGGGGAGGAAAGACTGGGGAGGAAGACACAGGGGAGAGGGGGAGGATGACATAGGGGAGAGTAGAGGGGGGATGAAGACACAGGGGAGAGGGGGAGGAAGACACAAGGGAGAGGGGGAGAAAGACACAGAATGGGAAGGAGACAAAAGGGAGGGAAGAGGGGGGGAAGATACAAAGGGGAGGGGAGAGGTGGGGGAGGAAGAAACACGGAGAGGGGGGAAGAGACACACGGGAGGGGGAGGTGGGAGGGAAGAGGCACAGGGGAGAGGGGGGGAAGAGACACAGAGGAGGGGGAAGAGACACAGGAGGGGAGAAAAAGACACAGGGGAGAGGGGGAAGGGGGAGGAAGAGACACAGGGGAGAGGGGGAAGAGACACAGAGGAGGGGAGAGGGGAAAAAGACACAGGGGAGGGGAGAGGGGGGACACAGGGGAGGGGAGAGGGCGGAAGACACACAGAGGGGAAGAGACACAGGAGAGGGAAGATACACAGGGGAGGGGAAAAGGGGGGAAGAGACACAGGGGTGGGGAGGGGGGAAGACACATGGGTGGTGTAACGGAGCAGTAACACGCAGTCCAAAATCTCCGCTGGTATACGATAAAATACCCACGAGGCACTACAGTTTCACCATCCCCGACCTCCCATATTGGACGACACACAATTTGGGAGTCAAATGAATACTGACTTTATTTTGTTAGTGCAGAAATATTTATACATCTCTTCCCACAGGCAATCCACATCCCCCATATTTGGCTACACACAATACCCATAAAGAGAACAATAGGTGGGTCACACCTCCCTGGCAACTTTGATACAATCAGACACTGATTCAATTACACCTCTTTGTTCTTATCAGAGAATTAAAACACTTTGGCAAATGCAAGGATCCTTTACAACTTTCTTATCTCTTGAATCTCTGTAATAGGATTATCTATTAGCCTAGGTCTGCAAAAGTCTGGCTAATATTCTGCAGAGCATCAAACAGCAAACATATTGTAGGATCATATTTTAACCAAGAATTAAATAATCATAAAACAGGGTAAAACAGTGATGGGTTCCGCTACACACCTCCCCCGTGACCATAAGCGGGCATACACGGTCTGATCCCAACGGATCGGCCTGGGGATGTCCGGACAAAAGTATTTGTTGGTCAATTCTCTAGTTTGACAACCCATCAGCATTACTGCAATTCACATTTATTCACATTTCCCATATCCCCAGATAGCTGGGATCTGAGCGCACAAAACCACCGAATAGCGCTCAGATCCTCTTCACACAGTTCAATTGCCATGTAGCTAAAGTCTTTCCCATAGTCTTTCATTATATGAATGGGCTTCATGGCACAGTTATCTGGGGTATCATGGTTCACACAGGGCAAGTACAGAATGACCCCCCCTGTATGTAAAGGGCCGGAATGAGTGACATACACTCTGGTATGGCCGAACACTGGTTCCAAAGGGCAATATGTACCAGGGCCATAGTCGCAGGGCAGGAGGCTGGCAAACAGTCCTCTCCAAGCCAAGGTGGCGAAGGGCACTTCGTCACACATCTCTCTTTTGGGGGGAAGTCTAACCAGGTACCTGGATATTTTGCTGGGGTGAGGGGGCAACACGCTGAGGGGACTTGAGGGGCAGAGGCACTCTGCCCTGATGCCAGCTCTTCTGCTGGTATAACCTGCAGGACATCCTGCTCTGTACAAGCGACAAAGGGAGGGCAGAGGCCGACTGCACTGTGCCCCGCTGTCAGCTCTTCTGCTGGGGTACTTGGGACATATTTCGGCTCAGTAGCCAGGGAAACGTGGGGGTCAGTGGGGGTTAACATTTCCTCTGTTAACCCTGGGGCCACATTAGAAGTTAGCTGGGGAGGGGAATTTGTACTTACCCCCTCCTCCGGTTGTCCCAGTGACGGTAGTTGGGATCTGGACAAGCTGTGGGCGCAGAGACCACGGTCCCATCTGCGCCGTCTGGGAGATTGGTGTCTCCCCTGGTTTGTGTAAACTGTCGCTGGGGGGGAAGGACGACACCTTCTGCCCCCTGTGTTTCACACTGCCGCTGGGGGGGAAGGACGACACCTTTGGCCCCCTGGGGTACCCACTGCCGCTGTGGAGGAAGGTCGACACCTTCTGCTCCCTGGGGTACACACTGCCGCTGGGGGGGAAGGACGACACCTTCTGCCCCCTGGGGTTCACACTGCCGCTGGGGATGAAGGACGACACCTTCTGCCCCCTGGGGTTCACACTGCCGCTGAGGGGGAAGGACGACACCTTCTGCCCCCTGGGGTTCACACTGCCGCTGGGGATGAAGGACGACACCTTCTGCCCCCTGGGGTTCACACTGCCGCTGAGGGGGAAGGACGACACCTTCTGCCCCCTGGGGTTCACACTGCCGCTGGGGAGGAAGGACGGCCCCTTCTGCTCCCTGGGGTACACACTGCCGCTTGGGGGGAAGGACGACACCTTCGGCCCCCTGGGGTACACACTGCCGCTGGGGGGGGAAGGACGACACCTTCGGCCCCCTGGGGTACACACTGCTGCTGGGGAGGAAGGACGACACCTTCAGCTCCCTGGGGTACACACTGCTGCTGGGAGAAACAAAAGCGGAGGTCAGCTCCCCCAAGTCGTTACCCAGGATGACATCAGCTGGTAAGTCCTGCATGAGGCCCACTTCCACATTCCCCGACCCCGCTCCCCAATCCAAATGTACTTTAGCAGTGGGAATTTTGTAAATCGCCCCCCCTGCCACCCGGACTGCCACATATTCTCCAGTGAGCTGGTGCTTGGGGACTAGGTGATTGCGAACCAGGGTTATGGTGGCCCCAGAATCGCGCAGACCCTGAAGGCGTTTTCCCTCTACGTGTACCACTTGGCGGTGTCCCTGTCGGTTGTCTGGAGCTGCTTGTACTGGGTTAACCTCGTGGAGGGTGCCCAAAGATTCTTCATTAGACTGGGTCCCGAAGAAAGGTTGTCGAGGCTCACTCTGGTAGCAGTGTACTGCTGCCCGGTTTGCAGGGAAATTGGTTGGAGTATTCCACGTGGAGCGGTTTCTGTTTCTGGGACAGTCTCTTTGCATGTGGCCCTGCTGGTTACACGTGTGGCACCTGATGAAAGATCGGGCATTGTTGTACCGTGGAGGGGTTTGGTAGTTCCCACCACCCGGACGCAGTGCTGGGGTGGGGTTAATGGTGGGCGGTCGGTTAGCAGCTCCCAAGATGGACCGTGCCTGTGCCTGCTGTGCCCTCCTGGCATCTTGGTACTCATCTGCCCACCTGGCCGCTTCAGTTAAGATGCGCGGTTTCCGATCTCTCAGCCAGTTTTGTAAATCCGGGGTTAAACCCCTGGAAGAATTGCTCCAGTAGCAGTAATTGTAGCATGTCCTCCACTGTGGTTGCTTGTGCGGCTTGTACCCAACCTTTGCCCGCCCTAGTTAAGCGGTGCGCCCACTCCATGTGAGTATCTTTCTCTGTCTTTCGGCTTTCTCGGAACCGCTGCCGGTATGCCTCCTGGGTAATTGCGTACCTGTCCAGGATAGCCTGCTTTACTTTCTGGTAGTCTCTGCTATCCTCGTCTGGCATGGTGCGGTAGGCTTCTGCTGCCCGGCCCGCTAGCTTACTCACCAACAGGGTTACCTGGTCGGCGGCGTTGATCTCATGTAATTGGCATAATCTCTCAAAGTCATGCAAGTAGCCATCAATGTCTTCGGTCTCCACATAGTTTTTAAAAGCATGGTACGGGAGTTTAGGCTTCCCCGGTACTATGTGTGGTGTGATTAGGGACCCCTCTCTGGACCTCCAGTCTGCCCGCTGCTTTCCCATTATGTATTCGTGGACATCGGACATAATCCTTTCCAAGGTTTCTGTGGGAGGCGTACCTGGGAAATGGGCCAGTCTGCATTGGAGTTCTCTTCCAAACTCATTCTGTGTGCTGTCCGTAAGAGGTGCTGCAGCAGCTGCCCGGTCTCCCTCCGATGAGTTCAACAATAAGGGTAGCTTTGGTTTTATTGCTGGCAATAATTCCCCTTGCTTCCAATAGCTCTTTTAGCGTGGCCCGTTTCAACATTCGGGTCTATTCACATACCCTTTCCTTTCGGTTCCATACGAAATAGCAAATTTCCCAAATGGCTGTAACTGCCGAACAACGGTCTGCTGTGAGGTTTGAATCCCGTCGCTGCCATCAAATGTAACGGAGCAGTAACACGCAGTCCAAAATCTCCGCTGGTATACGATAAAATACCCACGAGGCACTACAGTTTCACCATCCCCGACCTCCCATATTGGACGACACACAATTTGGGAGTCAAATGAATACTGACTTTATTTTGTTAGTGCAGAAATATTTATACATCTCTTCCCACAGGCAATCCACATCCCCCATATTTGGCTGCACAATACCCATAAAGAGAACAATAGGTGGGTCACACCTCCCTGGCAACTTTGATACAATCAGACATTGATTCAATTACACCTCTTTGTTCTTATCAGAGAATTAAAACACTTTGGCAAATGCAAGGATCCTTTACAACTTTCTTATCTCTTGAATCTCTGTAATAGGATTATCTATTAGCCTAGGTCTGCAAAAGTCTGGCTAATATTCTGCAGAGCATCAAACAGCAAACATATTGTAGGATCATATTTTAACCAAGAATTAAATAATCATAAAACAGGGTAAAACAGGGATGGGTTCCGCTACAGGTGGGGAGGAGGGAGACACAGGGGAGTGGAAGAGACACAGAGGAGGATGGGGAAGAGACCCAGGGGAGGTGGGGAAGAGACACAATGGAGGGAAGGGGGGAAGAGACACAGGGGAGGGGAGAGGGAGAAAGAGACACAGGGAGGGGAGAGGGAGAAAGAGACACAGGGAAGGGAAGGGGGGAGAGACACAGAGGAGGGAAAGGGGGATAGACACAGGTGAGGGAAGGGGGGAGAGACACAGTGGCTTTGAGATCTTATCTGAATCCACAGTTTATCCCATGAATAGATAGATTGATAGATAGATAGATAGATAGATAGATACAGATAGATAGATAGATAGATAGATAGATAGATAGATAGATAGATAGATAGATAGATAGATAGATAGATAGATAGATAGATAGTTGTGCTCAAAAGTTTGCATACCCTGGCAGAAATTGAAAATATGACTGATCATGCAAAGGATAGTGATCATATGAAGCCATTTATTATTACATACCCCTGAATGTTTGGTCTTGTTACAGACACACAAGATGACACACACAGGATAAATGGCAATTAAATGTTAATTTCCCACACCTATGGCTTCTTAAATTGCAATTAGTGTCTGTGTATAAATAGTCAGTGAGTTTGTTAGCTCTCACGTGGATGCACTGAGCAGACTAGATACTGAGCCATGGGGAGCAGAAAATAACTGACAAAAGAACTGCGTAACAAGGTAATGGAACTTCATGAAGATGGAAAAGGATATAAAAAGATATCCAAAGCCTTGAAAATGCCAGTCAGTACTGTTCAATCACTTATTAGGAATTGGAAAATTTGGGATCTCTTGATAGCAAGCCGAGGTCAAGTAGACCAAGAAAGTTTTCAGCCACAACTGCCAGAAGAATTGTTCGGAATACAAAGAAAACCCCACAGGTAACCTCAGGAGAAATACAGGCTGCTCTGGAAAAATAAGATGTGGTTGTCTCAAGGAGCACAATACGATGATACTTGAACAAAAATGAGCTGCATGGTCGAGTTGCCAGAAAGAAGCCTTTACTGCTTCAAAGCAACAAAAAAGCCTGGTTACAACATGCCCGACAATACCTTGACACGTCTCACAGCTTCTGGCACACTGTAATCTGGAGTGACGAGACCAAAATAGAGCTTTATGGTCACAACTGTAAGCGGTATGTTTGGAGAGAGGTCAACAAGGCCTATAGTATAAAGAATACCAAACCCACTGTGAAGCATGCCACCTGCAAGAATTAGGGGCCTCATAGACACCTATTACACAAGTCTGCACGCTGCCATTGATGCTAAAGGGGGCTATACACAGTAATAAGGACTGAGGGGGCAATACACAGTAATAAGGACTGAGGGGGCAATACACAGTAATAAGGACTGAGGGGGCAATACACAGTAATAAGAACTGAGGGGGCAATACACAGTAATAAGGACTGAGGGGGCAATACACAGTAATAAGAACCAAGGGGATGTAAACTTTTGATCAGGGTCATATGATTCTTTTCTTTGTTGCCGTGTTGTGTTTTATGATTGTCACATTGTGTTATAACCTACAGCTGAATATGAATCCCATCAACTATAATAATTGTGGTAAGTGTGTAACGATCCATGGGAGCATACACACCACATCCAAAGTCCGTACAGAGCTGCGCGTGCATGGACCCTGCGCGCATACATAGTGCAGACACTTGCACATGGTGCACGCGCATTGAGCAGCAGAATCGCACATGCGCAGCTCGCGGCTCTTGTTGCGAGTTGCAGAGGAGAAGGAGGGGGGAGGAAGGCACAGAGAAGAGGGGGAGGAAGACACAAGGGAGAGGGGGAGGATGACACAGGGGAGAGTAGAGAGGGGATGAAGACACAGGGGAGACGGGGAGGAAGACACAAGGGAGAGGGGGAGGATGACACAGGGGAGAGTAGACGGGGGATGAAGACACAGGGGAGACGGGGAGGAAGACACAAGGGAGAGGGGGAGGATGACACAGGGGAGAGTAGAGAGGGAAAGAAGACACAGGGGAGACGGGGAGGAAGACACAAGGGAGAGGGGGAGGATGACACAGGGGAGAGTAGAGGGGGGATGAAGACACAGGGGAGACGGGGAGGAAGACACAAGGGAGAGGGGGAGGATGACACAGGGGAGAGTAGAGGGGGGATGAAGACACAGGGGAGACGGGGAGGAAGACACAAGGGAGAGGGGGAGGATGACACAGGGGAGAGTAGAGGGGGGATGAAGACACAGGGGAGACGGGGAGGAAGACACAAGGGAGAGGGGGAGGATGACACAGGGGAGAGTAGAGGGGGGATGAAGACACAGGGGAGACGGGGAGGAAGACACAAGGGAGAGGGGGAGGATGACACAGGGGAGAGTAGAGGGGGGATGAAGACACAGGGGAGACGGGGAGGAAGACACAAGGGAGAGGGGGAGAAAGACACAGAAGGGGGAAAGAGACAAAAGGAAGGGGAGAGGGGGGAAGAGACACAGGGGAGAGGAGAGGTGGGGGAGGAAGAGACACAGGGGAGAGGGGGGAATAGACACATGGGAGGGGGGGGTGGGAGGGAAGAAACAGGGGAGAAGGGGAGGAAGAGACACAGGGGAGAGGGGGAAGAGACACAGAGGAGGGGAGAGGGGAAAGAGACACAGGGGATGGGAGAGGGGGGACACAGGGGAGGGGAGAGGGCGGAAGACACACAGAGGGGAAGACACAGGAGAGGGAAGATACACAGGGGAGGGGAAAGGGGGTAAAGAGACACAGGGGTGGGGAGGGGGGGAGACACAGGGGAGTGGAAGAGACACAGGGGAGGATGGGGAAGAGACCCAGGGGAGGAGGGGAAGAGACACAATGGAGGCAAGGGGGGAAGAGACACAGGGGAGGGGAGAAGGAGAAAGAGACACAGGGAGGGGAGAGGGAGAAAGAGACACAGGGAAGGGAAGGGGGGAGAGACACAGAGGAGGGAACGGGGGATAGACACAGGTGAGGGAAGGGGGGGGAGAGACACAGGGGAGGTAAGGGGGAGAGACACACGGGAGGGTGAGGGAGAGAAATTAAAAAATATTCTGTCACTTTTAACAAGCAATTTACTAGTAAGAAATAAAAGAAATGTGTTTTGCTCACTCGTGTTTTCTTTAAAAATGGTGCATATATTACCAATTCGCCGAGGGTATGCAAACTTTTGAGCACAACTCTAGATAGATAGAGTGATATATAGATGGATGGGTGGATATAAAAATGGATGGATGGATATATAGATAGAAGAATGGATGGATATATATAATGGATGGACTGATAGATAGATAGATAGATAGAGAGAGAGAGAGAGAGAGAGAGAGAGAGAAAGAGAGAGATAGATAGATAGAGAGAGAGAGATAGAGAGATAGATAGATAGATAGATAGATAGACACAGAGATAGATAGATAGAGAGACAGACAGATAGAGGGATAGATAGATAGATAGATAGATAGATAGATAGATCGATAGATCGATAGATCGATAGATAGATAGATAGATAGATAGATAGATAGATAGATAGATAGATCGATAGATCGATAGATAGATAGATAGATAGATAGATAGATAGATAGATAGATCGATAGATAGATAGATAGATAGATAGATAGATAGATAGATAGATAGATAGATAGATAGATACAGGGATAGATAGATAGATAGATAGATAGATAGATAGATAGATAGATAGATAGATAGAGATAGATAGATAGATAGATAGATAGATACATAGATAGATAGATAGATAGAGATAGATAGATAGATAGATAGATAGATAGATAGATAGATAGATAGATACATAGATAGATAGATAGATCGATAGATAGATAGATATATAGATAGATACAGGGATAGATTAGATAGATAGATAGATAGATAGATAGATAGATAGATAGATAGATAGATACAGAGATAGATAGATAGATAGATAGATAGATAGAGAGAGAGAGAGAGAGAGAGAGAGAGATAGATAGATAGACACAGATAGATAGATAGATAGATAGATAGAGAGAGAGAGAGAGAGAGAGAGAGAGAGATAGACACAGATAGATAGATAGATAGATAGATAGATACAGAGATAGATAGATAGATAGATAGATAGACACAGATAGATAGATAGATAGATAGATAGATATATAGATACAGAGATAGATAGACACAGATAGATAGATAGATAGACACAGATAGATAGATAGATAGATAGATAGATAGACACAGATAGATAGATAGATAGATAGATAGATACAGAGATAGATAGACACAGATAGATAGATAGATAGAGAGAGAGAGAGAGAGAGAGAGAGAGAGAGAGAGAAAGAGAGAGAGATAAAGAGATAGATAGATAGATTCAGAGATAGATAGATATATAGACACAGATAGATAGATAGATAGATAGATAGATAGATAGATAGATAGATAGATACAGAGATAGATAGATAGATAGATAGATAGATAGACACAGATAGATAGATAGATAGATAGATAGATAGATAGATAGATAGATACAGAGATAGATAGATAGATAGACACAGATAGATAGATAGATAGATAGATAGACACAGAGATAGATAGATAGATAGATAGATAGATAGATAGATAGATAGACAGAGAGAGAGATAGATAGATAGATAGATAGACACAGAGATAGATAGATAGATAGACACAGAGATAGATAGATAGATAGATAGATAGAGAGAGAGAGAGAGAGAGAGAGAGAGAGATACAGAGATAGATAGATAGATAGATAGATAGATAGATAGATAGATAGATAGATAGATAGATAGATAGATAGATCGATAGATAGACACAGATAGATAGATAGATAGATAGAGATAGATAGATAGATAGAGATAGATAGACAGATAGATAGATAGATAGATAGATAGACAGATAGATAGATAGATAGATAGATAGATAGATAGATAGATAGATAGATAGATACAGAGAGAGATAGATAGATAGATAGATAGACAGATAGATAGATAGATAGATAGATAGATAGATAGATAGATAGATAGATAGACAGATAGATAGATAGATAGATAGATAGATAGATAGATAGATAGATAGATACAGAGAGAGATAGATAGATAGATAGATAGATAGATAGATAGATAGATAGATAGATACATAGAAAGATAGATAGGTAGAGAGATAGATAGATAGATAGATAGATAGATAGATAGATAGATAGATAGATAGATAGATAGAGAGAGAGAGAGAGATAGATAGATATTGCAGATCAGAGGAGATCTTACAGTATAGATGGTCGGATGGATGGATATATAGATAAGTGGATGGATATATAGATAAGGGAAGGATATATAGATAGATGGCACTTCATAGAGATGTTATGGAGACCCCCCCCCCCCCATTGCCCCTGGTGTCCCCCCTCCTGTTAGGTGGCAGAGATTGTATTCATGTAATTAGTGATTTCCCTCTGTGTATAAGGGGAGGGGGCTCACATGTATAATATCTGTGCATTAGCCAGTCTGTGCTATGTCATTTATTTTAGTTGCTTTAGAGGTCAGAGGTCAGAGTGCATAATGCCTGTGTATGTAGTGCATCATTTAGTTATGAGCTCTCATTCACCATTAGTCTGAGCATGCCCGGCCTTGTCCACGGCTTATACTAAAGACAAGAGATTCCAAGTTCTCAAAATTCCAAATTTTAATGTAAGTTTCCTGTATGAACATTTTTTTTTTTTTAAAAGCATTCAAAAAGTTCTTGTTAGTAATTTTAGTTTTAAATTGAATAATATTTGAACATTTCCGGTTTATGTTTCCTGACCATAATTACTGATTGCCTCCTGGATCGACCCATCAAGATAACAAATGGAGAGCAAAGGGACCACAGTGGTGCAGTATAAACAAATATTTATTGCTCTAAAACAACAAAATATACTCAGAGGGACAGTGGCTGACAGATGTGCCTGGTGTGCTACGGGCCATATGGTCACGGATAGTCGGGCACAACTGATCGACTAAACAAGAACAACTTACAATAAAATAATCAAGTTTCCCCGAGGAAGTCTGGTTTTATGGACGAAACGCGTCAAGGTACATTTTGTTATTTGTTCATACTACACCATCGTGGCCCCTTTGCTCTTGTTATATTTTTAGTTAGTCTGCTGGTGAATGGGATTGGAGCATTGGATCTCCATAATACTGCCTGATTGGACGATATTGGTGTCCAGTTGTATGGCCTGTTTTGGGGCAAGCCGTCCTTCACAAGCTGGACACCAGCGCGCCATCATCAGAGCACAGAGAACTGCGCTCTGATGACGCTCCAGCCTGCCAAGAGGGTGCCAAGGCCAAGATGAGGGGCCATATATTTGTGGAGCAGTGGGACTGGCATGTGTAACACCCTTACCTTAGCCTTGGCAGCCTCCAGTAAATATGAGATCGGGGCCTCTGTAGCAGATGGCATGCAGGCTGGCACTCTATTTATCCTACAGCTGGCGGGAGCGCAGAGCGTCATAAGAGCACAGTTCTCTTCGCTCTGATGACGTTGCGCTGGTGTCCAGTGCGCCAAAGACGTGCCACCCTATTTTGGCTTATTACACTTCAAACTAATAGTCAATGTGAGGCTATTTATTTTTAATAAATATTGTTTTCTTATTTATGTTCTCCTGAGCGCTTGATCTCAACTCTACGACTGTTTACCGCCTGCTCTGACCTTTGACTGGCATTTGGTGTTGCTCCTATAACTGCGATCCCTCATCTCTCCTTGGGGGTAATAACCTATTTCTTTATTTTTTTCAAAAACATAATGTCTTTATTGAACATCATAAAACAACACAGATGACAATACAGTGGTACCTCGGCACTCGTTATGTCAAAACTCGTCAAATTTGGTATTCCACGCATTTTGATAAGTAAGAGTACCAAGGATTGATCTCCCAGCAGCCATCACAAGGCTCACAGGTTTGTTTTATTGCTCAGTTTGTGCACCAACAGAATATAGGTATTTTATGTTACAACTGCCCAGAACGCAGTATTTAAATGGCCACTACAGCTTGGGAAAAACTGCATATGTTCATGGAGGGTGGAACAGGAAAATCTAATATTTAACTGACTCTGCTTGTGGTGTGGGCACTTCCATCTTGGATTGCGAGTTTGTCGCGCGGGGGGTTATCCTTCTGGGGCTTACTCTTATACTGAGTTTGGTTGTCAGGTGCCACCAGAATTTAATATACATGGGCGTAACTATCACCAGTGCAGGTGGTGTAAAGCACCGGGGCCCTCCTCTGGGGGGTCCCAGTTCAGTCTAAAAAAAATATATTATTTTTTTTCCAATTTATGTAGTGTATTTTATACATATATACAGTGGATATAAAAAGTCTACACACCCCTGTTAAAATGTCAGGTTTCTGTGCTGTAAAAAAATGAGACAAAGATAAATCAATTTAGTACTTTTCCACCTTTAATGTGACCTATAAACTGTACAACTCAATTGAAAAACAAACTGAAATCTTTTAGGTAGAGGGAAGAAAAAATATAAAAATAAAATAATATAGTTGCATAAGTCTGCACACCCTTAAACTAATACTTTGTTGAAGCACTTTTGATTTTATTACAGCACTCAGTCTTTTTGGGTATGAGTCTATCAGCATGGCACATTTTGCCCACTCTTCTTTGCAAAACACTCCAAATCTGTCAGATTGCGAGGGCATCTCCTGTGCACAGCCCTCTTCAGATCACCCCACAGATTTTCAATGGGATTCAGGTCTGGGCTCTGGCTGGGCCATTCCAAATCTTTAATCTTCTTCTGGTGAAGCCATTCCTTTGTTGATTTGGATGTATGCTTTGAGTCGTTGTCATGCTGAAAGATGAAGTTCCTCTTCATGTTCAGCTTTCTAGCAGAAGCCTGAAGGTTTTGTGCCAATATTGACTGGTATTTGGAACTGTTCATAATTCCCTCTATCTTAACTAAGGCCCCAGTTCCAGCTGAAGAAAAACAGCCCCAGAGCATGATACTGCCACCACTATGCTTCACTGTGGGTATGGTGTTCTTTTGGTGATGCGCAGTGTTGTTTTTGCGCCAAACATATCTTTTGGAATTATGGCCAAAAAGTTCAACCTTGGTTTCATCAGCCCATAACACCTTTTCCCACATGCTTTTGGGAGACTTCAGATGTGTTTTTGCAAAATGTAGCCTGGCTTGGATGTTTTTCTTCGTAAGAAAAGGCTTTCGTCTTGCCACTCTACCCCATAGCCCAGACATATGAAGAATACGGGAGATTGTTGTCACATGTACCACACAGCCAGTACTTGCCAGATATTCCTGCAGCTCCTTTAATGTTGCTGTAGGCCTCTTGGTAGCCTCCCAGACCAGTTTTCTTCTCGTCTTTTCATCAATTTGGAGGAAGCTCCAGTTCTTGGTAATGTCATTGTTGTGCCATATTTTCTCCACTTGATGATGACTGTCTTCACTGTGTTCCATGGTATATCTAATGTCTTGGAAATTCTTTTGTACCCTTCTCCTGACTGATACCTTTTAACAATGAGATCCCTCTGATGCTTTGGAAGCTCTCTGTGGACCATGGCTTTTGTTGTGGGATGCGACTAAGAAAATTTCAGGAAAGACCAACTAGAGCAGCTGAACTTTATTTGGGGTTAATCGGAGGCACTTTAAATGATGGCAGGCGTATGCTGACTCCTATTTAACACGATTTGGAATGTGATTGCTTAATTTTGAACACAGCTACATCCCCAGTTATAAGAGGGTGTGCAGACTTATGCAACCACATTATTTTTCTTTTTGTTTTCCTTCCCTCCACCTAAAAGATTTCAGTTTGTTTTTCAATTGAGTTGTACAGTTTATAGGTCATATTAAAGGTGGAAAAAGTTCTGAAATTATTTATCTTTGTCTCATTTTTTTACAGCACACAAACCTGACATTTTAACAGGGGTGTGTAGACTTTTTATATCCACTATATTATATATATATAATTAATTCATTCACTAGCTCCCCAACTCCCCAACTGTATTATGTGATGATTGCCCCTGTGGTTTCTAATCCTGTTAGGAACAAAGACACAATGTCAGCTGACAATAATGCTAAATTGAATATAATAGTTTAAAACTAAAATTTGGATGTGTTTATTTATTTTATACCACTTATAAACTGGTGCTTTGTGTCTGTAAATTTCAGATCATACACTTAGAATTATCCTTTGTTTGCGGCTGTGTATTTATTTATATTTGTGGGGAAGCGGCGCTTTTATTTTAGGGACAATAAACTGATATTTCTGTAAGCGAGCTTTGCCCAGAGATGGAGATTCCACAGAAAAAGGGAGATTAGAAATAGAAAAAAAGGGAAATTAGAAATAGAAAAGAGATATTTTAACAAGAGTCATGTGTTTTATTGTGTTTTCGCATCGCTCAGTCATGTCTGACTCTCTGTGACCACAACACACCATGCTAATCCACTTGGTTTTCTTGGCAGAGATACTGGAGTGGGTTACCAGTTCTTTCTCCAGTGAGCCACGGCTCCTGGTATTCTAAGGAGTCCTCCCATCCAAGAAGTGACCAAACCCATCCCTGTTTGGCTTCGGGATGGTGTGACCTCTTGGTTCCCTGACTGGAATCATACCAAGTGCTAAAAGCCCTGAATCCTAACCACTGGACCACTAGAGAACCCTACATGTTTTAATTAGGCACCGCTTATTAATAATATTCATATTCAATTTTATAATTACTTTCAGAGATCAAAAAGCTGCTGCTGGTTTCCATGTAATATAATGAAAGGAGGATGGCTTTGTTTAGCAGGCAGTGCTACATTTTCAGACACAAAGTTATACCAACATAGAACACTTAATTGACTGGTAACTAACTGTGCTAAATTTAAAGGAAAATGGCAGGTTCCTGGGTATATAATATATACTAGCGACTTGCCTGTCAAAAAATGATGGCAATAGAATTGTAAGCCAAGGAATGGTGTTTGGCAGAGACATTATTTTTTGTGGTGGTCTGAGATCTCGGCGCTCATTGCAAGCCTCTTGGTTGTTGTATTTTTTTTATCAGAGGCGCTTTTTATGTCATTTTAAGGTTGGCGCTGATGTGCTTTTTGCGCTTATTGCAAGGCTGTCCCCTGGTGTAGTTTGTGTGCTATGAGCAGCGTTGGCACTCCTTGTGAGGCGCACAGTGAATGTCTTTTGCTTTTATTGCGATAGTGTTTTTTTTTTTGTGTATATGTGTTTTTGTGATGCAAATGAAATAAGTATTAAGATAAGAAATGAATGTACTTTACCTATTTAAGTAAGTAATACATGCAGGAAGCATTGTGCTGAAGAGCTGACAATCTGTTTTGATGTTCCTGCAGCATACAATGTAGGTTTGGACTGTTGTGGAGCTGACGTGTAAGTGTCAGCAATGTGTGTAGTGTAAATAGGCTACGTGCGCGAGGGGAAGCCATTAGTGTAGCTGTGCACTTCTGCATTCTGTAAGTTAGTGTTGTAAAATGGCGGCGAATGTGTATGTGGTAGGCGGTTTTGTATGACGGTGTATGTTGTAGCTCGTACGGGTTTTTGTAAAAGCCGTATTTGCTTTGTGGAATTTAGCGGCTTTAAGGGTCGTGTAGCCTCGTTTTCGTCTTTTTCGGCAGCCATTTTTTCTCTCGCTTAGGAGATTTTCAAGTGGCTAAACTTTGTAAATTTGACAGAATTCGAGGTTTAAGCGGCGCTGCAGAGGTCCTGGGTGTCCCCTCTTGGTGTGGGTAAGTTTTTTATTTTATTTTTGTCTAAGTTCGCAATTTATTTTTTTCTAAGTCCCGCGGCTGGTCTATTTTTGTGTAAATCCGTAGTTAGTCATTGCGTGTTTATGTTTTTGTTCCCCAAGTCCCGCTTGTGTGGGTGTTTGTAACCGGTTGTGAGGCGCCGTAGAGCCTCCACCTCCGCAAATGCAGTCCTTGCTTCACGAGGGGCCGCATTTGCGGGCTGCAATGAGCCTCCACCTCCGCAAAGGCGGCTCGTAGGGGGTCGTAGGGATGAGCGCGTATGGCGCTTATCTCCACCAGCGCAAGAAGGCCTTTGGCGATCCTTGCCAGCAACTGCGGCCCTCGCTTTGCGAGGACCGCAGTTGCGGCAAGCTCGCTATACGAGCCCGCAAACATACCCTAAAAATACCCTAAATGGTATAGGGGAATCAGGGTATTAATAGAGATATAAAGGGTGACCACACCACTCCCCCTCTCTGATAGGTCCTGAGCACCTCTATATGTAAAGCCGGATTTAACTCTACGTAATGGAAACTTTACATGAAGGCTCTATTTATACCATAGAGGTATCGCTTACATTACATTCATTAACTACCCAGAAATAGAGACATTTTACCTCCTGGATTGTTTGGCCAATAATAGTTTTCTGAGAACTGCTGGGTTGCAGTTTCTTTTCCAAGCTGGTTCTACCCTCAGCTTTCTCAGGATGAACTTTCTGTTAGAAAGCATTGGCAGTTGCAGGTCCCATGTTCCAATTGTGTATTTGTAATATATAATATAAAAAATATTTAAGTTTGTATAAAATGTAATAAATGTATTTATGACGACAGTCCTGATGGAAGAGAATCTTGAAGTGAAGTGATGTGGTGTTGCAGGTTGCCATAGCAACAGCGGCAGTTGCAATCTAATCACCATTTGAACTGGGGCAGGAGGCTCAGCCAGTGACACTAGGCCCATTTCATTCAGCTGGACATAGTCACTAATCAACTGCCATCTTTCCCAGGTCTATTCACCATTTGAACTGAGGCAACTACTTCTAAATGAGGCTCGGCCAGTGACACTAGGCCCAAGTCATTCGCTGGTCACTTTACAACTGCCAGAAACAATAAAAAAAAATGTTCCACTGTATGGCTTCATTATGAGTGGTTATTTCACAATTTTACAAGGGATTCAGTTTATCATTACATACTAACCACTCTTGGGACAGAAGAGTCACCTGTTATTAGCACTGGCAATGGCTTTGTCACTTTCCAGCTACCTGGTAAGATTGGCACAGAAGGCCGGAGTTATGGTAAACAACGGTTATGGGTAAGGGCTTAAATAATACCTATATGCAAATATAAAGCTCTTGAGGAAGTCTCCCGAAGGATGAAAAATGTTATCAACTAGTATTTATCAGTGTCTGTCCAGCGCCTTTGATCCATTGTTGATAGCGAACTGGTGCAGACTGTGACGCACCCCAATTTCCTCTCTCTGGGTCGTGACTTTTGTGTTTAAGATCTCAGAGCTCAGCAGACAGTTCGGATCTATCCCTCTTTGCATGTGAATTTCTTCTGGAGCACTGACAGCTGCAGTTACAGGTGCCATCCGTCAGAGGGTGTTGTCAGTTTTCGGGCGCCGTCAAGTTCCAGGGAAGGCAAAGAACTATTCTCCCCTCCAATGTGGCGCAACTCGAATGTCGCTGAGTCGACAGCGAGGCCATCTCTACATTCGGCGCGGGCACTTGGCCCCCCAAGGCCTTGAGTGCACCTCTCATAGCTCAAGGCCTTTTCTGTGGGTGCGCCTGATATGCTATTTTCAGAAGTATCCGAAAATTGGCAGCACCATCTGTTGGCCGGCAGTGGAACTGCAGCGGTCAGATTTTGCGATGGTGAAGAGGGAAAGGACCGACAATTCAGATCAGACCATCATTTGCGAAGAGGCATGCACCATCAGATGCCCTTTTTTAGGATCTAAGAAGCACACAACATGTACAAACAGACTGACTCTTCATTTTTGCTGCAGACACATTTTACAGATATCACAAAACACCATCCCCCAGTTCTACACCCCCCCCCCCCCACACACCAACAGGGCAATACCAGTCCATGTTAAACCAGGCCCTCCCCAGTAGTCCAACAGTCCCCAAGAGTTCAGTTGGCCATCTTGAATATGACACAGGCATGAGCTGATGTGCGGTGACTTTGCTCTTGAATACTTTTCTGGAAGTGCACAACGTTTTCAGTTATTTTATCTTTTAGACTGGATTAATATTTCATGTCCCTTCTCCGATTCGGTTGTGCTACGTGGTTATTTCAGACAAACCTCAACCACACTTGGAATTGAAAGGCTACCAGAAAGCTGTAGATAGAAGGCCTGGGTTTTGGTAAACAAAGATTATGGGCAGGTTGGCTAAGAGTCTTGTGGCCCTTGGCATGCCCACACAGTGAGTTTAGACTCTTGGTGCGCACTTTACCATAATGTTCATGATGGTGGGATGTTATAACTACATAATATATCTCACTACAAACCCACTTTGAGCAATAGCCAACCTTGGACCCACATACAGCCTTTGGAGGCTTCCCGACCTGTTCTCTTTAAGGGCCAACTTTTTCCCTTCACACAGCTCATTCTCCACCAACCATCATAAAACAACCCTGAGAGGTCTGTGTCCTGGTGTCTGTGTATTAGGAGGAGGTGAGAGGTCCGTGTCCTGGTGTCTGTGTATTAGGTGGAGGTGAGAGGTCCGTGTCCCGGTGTCTGTGTATTAGGAGGAGGTGAGAGGTCTGTGTCCTGGTGTCTGTGTATTAGGAGGTGGTGAGAGGTCTGTGTCCTGGTGTCTGTGTATTAGGAGGAGGTGAGAGGTCCGTGTCCTGGTGTCTGTGTATTAGGATGATGTGAGAGGTCCGTGTCCTGGTGCCTGTGTATTAGGAGGTGGTGAGAGGTCTGTGTCCTGGTGTCTGTGTATTAGGATGATGTGAGAGGTCCGTGTCCTGGTGTCTGTGTATTAGGATGATGTGAGAGGTCCGTGTCCTGGTGCCTGTGTATTAGGAGGAGGTGAGAGGTCCGTGTCCTGGTGTCTGTGTATTAGGAGGAGGTGAGAGGTCCGTGTCCTGGTGTCTGTGTATTAGGAGGAGGTGAGAGGTCCGTGTCCTGGTGTCTGTGTATTAGGAGGAGGTGAGAGGTCCGTGTCCTGGTGTCTGTGTATTAGGAGGAGGTGAGAGGTCCGTGTCCTGGTGTCTGTGTATTAGGAGGAGGTGAGAGGTCCATGTCCTGGTGTCTGTGTATTAGGAAGAGGTGAGAGGTCCGTGTCCTGGTGTCTGTGTATTAGGAGGAGGTGAGAGGTTCGTGTCCCGGTGTCTGTGTATTAGGAGGAGGTGAGAGGTCCGTGTCCCGGTGTCTGTGTATTAGGAGGAGGTGAGAGGTCCGTGTCCTGGTGTCTGTGTATTAGGAAGAGGTGAGAGGTCCGTGTCCTGGTGTCTGTGTATTAGGAGGAGGTGAGAGGTCAGTGTCTCAGTTATGCAATGAGATTATAGCTACATGTTAAGCAGCAATAAAAAAACACAAAACTCAAGTATTTTATTTTCTAAAAAAAAAAAGTACTTTTATTCATATAAAAATAAGCCAGTAAAGAAACATGTTACTAAAATTCCAGTTTTTCCATTTTCTTTTAATAAAATAGCAAATTTGCATGAATAGTAACAATTTCTCCTTCACAATAGAAAGACTCCGTTTAACATCATCATTACCAGCCCGTGACAAACCCACCGTGCCCCGCCTCGGGGTGGCATCAGTTGGTGCTAAAACATTACACTTCCTATGATGCAAACATAGACTTAAATAAATGTTAAAAAAAACTATCAAAAACATAAAAAAATTAAATATGTTCTATGCGTTTTGGTAGAAGTTTCCTATTTTTACACAAAAAAACAATGTTAAAATACATGCCATTATTCCCTTTGAAATCCTATAATTTACCATATTAATTTACGTGTCCTTTTCAGACTTAAATTTCACATTACTGAATTAGATTTGGAATAAATTTATATTAAAATTAGTCCCAATTTCATTAATATGTTTTTATTCATATCAAAAAGTAAAAGCACACAGACTTCACAGGTTGGTATTTTTTCAGTCATACTACTTTGTAACTGGGGATGGACTAAAGAGGCATTTAGTTTACTTGATTTTTATGTATTGTCTGTATTATTGCGTGGCACAATGTGTACCAGTACTATATGGAGTGAAACGCGTCAGTTCAGCATTTTCAATACCAGTGGTGTTAAGTGGTACAAAATGTGTAACAGAAATGTTGAATGATCCAAATACATAGTGTCTGCTATTAGTATTATTAATAGGTGCAAAATGCGTTCTAACCCAACGCATTTTGCACCTATTATTGGTGTTATTTGAATGGCTAAAAATAATATTACTTGCCCAGAATTCCCAGAAATACAGCTTATGCACAGCAGTCTGGGAAATTTGGCAGGGGTATGCAAATAAGTCTGCAATGCATTTCATACATTAATCAAATACCACTTTATACATGGTTCCTTAGCATATACTCTCCATATTTAGTCATAATCAACCATAACTAACACTTAATACTAAATCCGTGTCACCCAGCCATCTTTTTGTAGTCTGATTGGCAGCTATTGTAAGCAGATTAACAATATGGCAAAACACGTTGGTTCCTAGTGTGAATTAACAATGCAAATTATCAAGTAAAATGCGTTAGTTCTGATTGTGAATTAACAGAGCAAAATGCGTCAATTCTTGATACATACAACCTGAAGCCACATTAGACTTGGGTGTGCGTCACTATAAATATAATACGCGCATATATTTGATACATGATAACCCTAAATGTGCCTCTTTAGTGCACCCCATTATGGAATATAAAACACATCAAGATTTACATTAACTCCTCGTGCTTGCAAGCTATAGCAGCAAGAGATAAATTACTGACTTAAAAGCAGCAAAGGTCCTAAGACAAGCAACTTGGCCCCTCCTTATAATCTCCAAGTGGCTGACCAGTAACAGCGGACATTGTTAGGTTTGGATACTTGGTGTATCCAATGACACAGTACATGAAATGTGTATGGCTTACCATACCAGCAGTTAATATAAAAATAACATTATTATCTTTGCTCTGAAATCTCACCCGAGCTTTGGTGAAGAAGACCTTGTCTTTACTTACAGACAGTGGGTGCAAACAGGACATTTAGGGCTATTAGCTTGACATTTGCTATAAATATGGCGGAAAAATACATCTGTGTAATAGATGAGACCCAGCACTCTTTGCTGTCCAAGGACTAGAAGACTCAATACAAATCCCACCCATGAGCACATGTCCAAGCAAAACTCGAGGAAGATTTCAGAGCTATGTAAGTAACTACTTCTGAAAAAGTCTAACTATTTAAGGCTGATATATATTTAAATACATATTTATATATTTACAAAGAGCGTTCAAAATGTTTCCACCAAGCCAGTGCCCATTGGTTGAAGGTAGACTTGGAGCTATCTTCTCCAAGCTAGAGGAGAACATTAAAGGAAATGGTCAGTGGAGGAAATATGGTCCTTCTGGGGTAGAATTAAGTAATTATAGGCCGAGTTGGGGACACCATTGATGGAGCTCCATTCTCATTGGTTGTGTAATGTTTCCCTAAGTTCTTCTGGGATAAAATAATGTAATCTAGGCCGAGTTGGTGACGCCATTGATGGAGCTCCATTCTCATTGGTTGTGTAATGTTTCCCTAAGTTCTTCTGGGATAAAATAATGTAATCTAGGCCGAGTTGGTGACGCCATTGATGGAGCTTCATTCTCATTGGTTGTGTAATGTTTCCCTTATCTCTGGGATAGAATAATGTAATCTAGGCCGAGTTGGTGACGCCATTGATGGAGCTCCATGCTTATTGGTTGTGTAATGTTTCCCTAAGTTCTTCTGGGATAGAATAATGTAATCTAGGCCGAGTTGGTGACGCCATTGATGGAGCTCCATGCTTATTGGTTGTGTAATTATACCCCAGGTTCTTTTGGGGTAGAATTAAGTAATTGTAGGAACAGTTGGTGACAACACTAATAGAGCTCTATGCTCACTGGTTACGTCTCAATCTTCAGCCTTGTACTTTACAGTAAAACCTTGAACAGGAAAGACAGTCCAGCACCAACAGAGAGACCCAACGCAAGGAAGAAAGTCATAATGGCACCAGTCATCTCACTCTCGTGTGGCAGCACCTTCCTGTAAAGGAAAAACAAGGACATAGTGAGCAAATCTATGTGACAATGACACCAATTATATGTCCAGGTCGTACTGTACTGGGAATAGTCTAAGTTTATATCTGTGTTACCTTGTGTTAGGAGGGACAGACTCCTAGCTCCCATCTGTCTGTGTCACCCTGCAGTGGGAGGGACAGACTCCTAGCTCCCTTCTGTCTGTGTCACCTTGTGTTAGGAGGGACAGACTCCTAGCTCCCTTCTGTCTGTGTCACCCTGAGGTGGGAGGGACAGACTCCTAGCTCCCTTCTGTCTGTGTCACCCTGGGGTGGGAGGGACAGACTCCTAGCTCCCTTCTGTCTGTGTCACCCTGCGGTGGGAGGGACAGACTCCTAGCTCCCTTCTGTCTGTGTCACCCTGGGGTGGGAGGGACAGACTCCTAGCTCCCTTCTGTCTGTGTCACCCTGGGGTGGGAGGGACAGACTCCTAGCTCCCTTCTGTATGTGACACCCTGCAGTGGGAGGGACAGACTCCTAGCTCCCTTCTGTCTGTGTCACCCTGGGGTGGGAGGGACAGACTCCTAGCTCCCTTCTGTCTGTGTCACCCTGCAGTGGGAGGGACAGGCTCCTAGCTCCCTTCTGTCCTTGTCACCCTGCAGTGGGAGGGACAGGCTCCTAGCTCCCTTCTGTCCTTGTCACCCTGGGGTGGGAGGGACAGACTCCTAGCTCCCTCCTGTCTGTGTCACCCTGGGGTGGGAGGGACAGACTCCTAGCTCCCTCCTGTCTGTGTCACCCTGGGGTGGGAGGGACAGACTCCTAGCTCCCTCCTGTCTGTGTCACCCTGGGGTGGGAGGGACAGACTCCTAGCTCCCTCCTGTCTGTGTCACCCTGGGGTGGGAGGGACAGACTCCTAGCTCCCTTCTGTCTGTGTCACCCTGGGGTGGGAGGGACAGACTCCTAGCTCCCTCCTGTCTGTCACCCTGGGGTGGGAGGGACAGACTCCTAGCTCTCTTCTGTCTGTGTCACCCTGGGGTGGGAGGGACAGGCTCCTAGCTCCCTCCTGTCTGTGTCACCCTGCAGTGGGAGGGACAGACTCCTAGCTCCCTCCTGTCTGTGTCACCCTGGGGTGGGAGGGACAGACTCCTAGCTCTCTTCTGTCTGTGTCACCCTGGGGTGGGAGGGACAGGCTCCTAGCTCCCTCCTGTCTGTGTCACCCTGCAGTGGGAGGGACAGGCTCCTAGCTCCCTTTTTCTTATGTCTCACATGTTTAGAGTCCATGTCACTTACTTGGGTGCCAGGCACATGGGCAGAGATACGAAGTAGCCATTGGAAATTGAGAAGAATATCATGAAGATGATAAACCAGGCATCATTGGAGAAGGAGACATAGAGATAATGGTGATTGGGCAGGTTGCAGAACATGAACAGGGGCACGAAGATGAACCGGCAGAACGACAGCACAGGTAATAACTTACTGTTTGGACCCGGCTGTGGGGAGAGAAAAAGAGAGAGTCAGAAAAGGGGTGGAGTGAGAATGGATTTAGGAAAGTAGTGCCATAGATGCGGACATTTACCCAGACTACATAGGTGGTCAAGGAGCGCCCGGCCCAATCCATGACATTAAATAGCAGGAAGCAGCACACTGGATTGAAGAATTTACCTAAAAACAGGAGAAAAAACTATTGTGAGAAAGGTTGATAATCAAGAAAAGAATGAGAGTGTGGTGAAGGACAATGAGAAATGAGCATGTGCAGACTCAAAGTACACAGAGAAACAAAGGAAGATGACCAGGCAAACCTGAAAACGGGAAGAAGAAAAGCAACTTAAGAAACACGGAGAGAAGAAAATATAATAAACGGAGAAAAACAAAAAACGAGTGAACGTGACAAGCCTGGAAGGATGTGACAAGAATGAAGTTGCAGGTCAAGACAGAGTAAAGGACAACAAGAGTGAAGATAGTGGAAAAAGAAGCAAAGGAACATGGTGAATAGTAAAAAAAAAAAACAAGGAGGACATTAGAAGCACCTCCAGAAGCAAAGGAATATAATGAGAAGCAAAGAGAGACCAAGAAAAAGAGACAGCCACATTAGACAAACAATTACAAGAGTGAAGTTTACATTATATGAAGCTAAAATCAATGGACATTTCAGAGTCAATGGACATGATGAGAGAGCCAACCAACACAAAGAGTCAATGGACATGATGAGAGAGCCAACCAACACAAAGAGTCAATGGACATGATGAGAGAGCCAACCAACACAAAGAGTCAATGGACATGAAGAGAGAGCCAATCAACACAAAGAGTCAATGGACATGAAGAGAGAGCCAATCAACACAAAGAGTCAATGGACATGAAGAGAGAGCCAATCAACACAAAGAGTCAATGGACATGAAGAGAGAGCCAATCAACACAAAGAGTCAATGGACATGAAGAGAGAGCCAATCAACACAAAGAGTCAATGGACATGAAGAGAGAGCCAATCAACACAAAGAGTCAATGGACATGAAGAGAGAGCCAATCAACACAAAGAGTCAATGGACATGATGAGAGAGCCAATCAACACAAAGAGTCAATGGACATGATGAGAGCCAATCAACACAAAGAGTCAATGGACATGATGAGAGAGCCAATCAACACAAAGAGTCAATGGACATGATGAGAGAGCCAACCAACACAAAGAGTCAATGGACATGATGAGAGAGCCAACCAACACAAAGAGTCAATGGACATGATGAGAGAGCCAACCAACACAAAGAGTCAATGGACATGATGAGAGAGCCAATCAACACAAAGAGTCAATGGACATGAAGAGAGCCAATCAACACAAAGAGTCAATGGACATGAAGAGAGAGCCAATCAACACAAAGAGTCAATGGACATGATGAGAGAGCCAATGGACATGAAGACAAAATCAAGGAGCAGCACAAAGATTAATTAACATATTAAGAGTCAAGAACATAAGGAGAGATAACAGAGAGAATAAAAGAGAAGGAAGATGAAAGACCCATTCTATTCCAGATAGATACTTACGCCATTTTGGATTGTCTGTGCTGCTTCTTACATTTGCTGTGATTGCTGGGAAAACAGAGAGAGTCACCCCGAATGTGATCACTATGGTGAGAGCCATCATCCAGATCTGAGGAAAGAGGACATGTAGTGTTTGTATGCATGACGTTCTATGACAGGGGTGATCCACTGAATCCATTGGAGGCCCAGGGGGCCAGCACCATGTAACTGATGGGCTATGTCATTCAGGTGTTTCAGGATGGACATTAAGTAACAATAATAATGCAGTCAAAGTCCGGAAGTAATGGAGTCAGAGATCCATCGACTGACTATCCCCATCATCTACTGACTACTCCGAACACCTTCAGACTATCCCCAAAACCTACCAATCACCCCCATCACCTACACATTATCCTGTCTTATACTACCCCATCACCTACCGACTACTCCCATCTTATATTACCAACTACCACACTACCTACTGACTATCCCATTTTATACTACTGACTACATCAGCACCTTCTGACTACTCCCCACACAACATCTACGACTACCTCATCTTATACTACTGACTACCCTATCACATACCGACTACCTCATCTTATACTATTGACTACACCCAACAATCTACCAACTACCTTGTCTTCTACTACCAACTACCTTCAACCCCTACTACCCCATCTTATACTACTGACTACTCCCATCACTTAATGACTACCTCCATCACCTACCAATTACCCTCATCACTTAACATTTACTCCCATATTATACTAATGACTACCCCACAACCCCCTTACTACCCCATTGCATACTACTGACAACCCAATACCTACTGACTACCCCTTCTTATACTATTACTAGTATACTACTGGCAACCTCATATTACCTACTGATGGATTATTACCTTACGTAACACAGCACAGATAGAAACTTTCTGTGGTCCTTCTCCTTTCCCACCAGCCTCTGCTTCATTGAGGAGTAATACAGCCTTCTTCTGTCCTGCAGCGTCTCCATTACCCTCTGGGAGTAGAGAGAACATTTAGTTAACATGCAGCACTGTATAATGATACTGAGTATCTACACACTGATAATGAGCAGGCTGCGCTGTATAATGATGCTGAGTATCTACACACTGATAATGAGCAGGCTGCACTGTATAATGATGCTGAGTATCTACACACTGATAATGAGCAGGCTGCGCTGTATAATGATACTGAGTATCTACACACTGATAATGAGCAGGCTGCGCTGTATAATGATACTGAGTATCTACACACTGATAATGAGCAGGCTGCGCTGTATAATGATACTGAGTATCTACACACTGATAATGAGCAGGTTGCACTGTATAATGATGCTGAGTATCTACACACTGATAATGAGCAGGCTGCGCTGTATAATAATACTGAGTATCTACACACTGATAATGAGCAGGCTGCGCTGTATAATGATACTGAGTATCTACACACTGATAATGAGCAGGTTGCACTGTATAATGATACTGAGTATTACCTGTATTTAGAAGCTCGGCTTTGGTCTCCAGCTCGTAGTTCTGGGAGCTTTTAGAGTTGGATTTAGACATGTGATATTTTGCAAACTCCTGCAGAGAGAGACAGAATCGAGGCGTTATCAGTACACAGACATGGCTTTCCCGGTTACCCCCTGGGGGGCCGTCCCACCGGGTCCATTATTAACGGTCACAGTGGACTTGGCCTTGCTATTGGTCAGTTTATCTTGACCGTGTGTTTTTTTTGCTTTAGTACCCCAATTGCTGTACTTTGTACTTGCTTTGCTGCAGTCCGCTGGGTGTTAGTTTTAACCATTTCATGGAGAGAAGGGCTCCACTGAAAGGGTTAATGTTTTTTCAATGAGATCCCCACAATGGCTAAATCCCGTCCTATAAATGAACAGTCACACGGTCACATGATGCACATAGGAATTTAAAGGTATATTTAAAGGTATATTTACCAAACGAGGCAGCGCCAGATAACAGATGATGGAAATTAGAGTTCCAATGCACGGGGTGATAAAGTAACCGAGCGCCGAGGCACGGGGGTCCGAGTCACCTAAGTGGGAAAGAGAGAGAGAGAGAGTGGCTCAGAGAGACTGAGGGAGAGAGAGTGGCTCAGAGAGACTGAGGGAGAGAGAGTGGCTCAGAGAGACTGAGGGAGAGAGAGTGGCTCAGAGAGACTGAGGGAGAGAGAGTGGCTCAGAGAGACTGAGGGAGAGAGAGTGGCTCAGAGAGACTGAGGGAGAGAGAGTGGCTCAGAGAGACTGAGGGAGAGAGAGTGGCTCAGAGAGACTGAGGGAGAGAGAGTGGCTCAGAGAGACTGAGGGAGAGAGAGTGGCTCAGAGAGACTGAGGGAGAGAGAGTGGCTCAGAGAGACTGAGGGAGAGAGAGTGGCTCAGAGAGACTGAGGGAGAGAGAGTGGCTCAGAGAGACTGAGGGAGAGAGAGTGGCTCAGAGAGACTGAGGGAGAGAGAGTGGCTCAGAGAGACTGAGGGAGAGAGAGTGGCTCAGAGAGACTGAGGGAGAGAGAGTGGCTCAGAGAGACTGAGGGAGAGAGAGTGGCTCAGAGAGACTGAGGGAGAGAGAGTGGCTCAGAGAGACTGAGGGAGAGAGAGTGGCTCAGAGAGACTGAGGGAGAGAGAGTGGCTCAGAGAGACTGTGGGAGAGAGAGTGGCTCAGAGAGACTGTGGGAGAGAGAGTGGCTCAGAGAGACTGTGGGAGAGAGAGTGGCTCAGAGAGACTGAGGGAGAGAGAGTGGCTCAGAGAGACTGTGGGAGAGAGAGTGGCTCAGAGAGACTGTGGGAGAGAGAGTGGCTCAGAGAGACTGTGGGAGAGAGAGTGGCTCAGAGAGACTGAGGGAGAGAGTGGGGCAGAGAGACTGAGGGAGAGAGAGTGGCTCAGAGAGACTGAGGGAGAGAGAGTGGCAGAGAGACTGGGGGAGAGAGTGGGCAGAGAGACTGGGGGAGAGAGTGGGCAGAGAGACTGGGGGAGAGACTGGGCAGAGAGAGTGGGCTTAGAGTGCGGGTTCAGAGTGTGAGAGAGAGTGGGCTTAGAGTGTGAAAGAGAGTGGGTTTAGAGAGAGAGAGAGAGAGAGAGAGAGAGAGAGAGAGAGAGAGAGAGAGAGAGAGAGAGAGAGAGAGAGAGAGAGTGGGCTTAGAGAGAGAGAGAGAGAGAGAGAGTGGGCTTAGAGAGAGAGAGAGAGAGAGTGGGCTTAGAGTGTGAGAGAGAGTGGGCTTAGAGTGTGAGAGAGAGTGGGGGAGAGGAGAAAGAACAAGGTAAGGAGGGTAAGAAAAAGCACAAGTTGAGGAGTGAGAGAGAGAGAGTGAGCGCAAGGTGAGGAGGGCGAGAGAGTGAGAAATGAGCTAAGGAAAAGTGAGGGAAGGTGTGATGGAAGGAAAGAGATAAAGAAGGAGGGAGGGGTGGAGGGAGAAAGTTAGATAGGGAGAGAGAGATTAACAAAGGGGAGAGAGAGAAGAGAGATTAGTAAGGGAAAGGGGGATGGAAGGAGAGAGAAATAGGGAGAGATAAAGAAGGAGTGAGGGAGAGGAAGTGGAGGGAGATAGCAAGATATAGTGGAGGGGAAAAGATGAACAAAGGGGAGAGAGAAGAGAGAGGAGTGAGAGAAAGGGGGATGGAAGGAGAGAGAGATAAAGATGGGTAAAGGTGTGACATGACAGAGAGTGTTGTGAGAGGGACAAGAGATCATGACCGCACTGAATGGGTGAGACAGCTCCTGCAGGGCATCACAGAGCTGGTTACACATTGACAGACACCATACATATAACACCAGCAGAGACATGGGGTGACCCGACAACACCTTGTACAAATATATAGTCCCAGCTGCTTCGCACAACACTGGCAAACAGCTGACATCCCTACCGCAAACACAGCTGGGGGTCTAACGCGGCGCTCTCATAAAGGACCAGTCAGCAAATCCTTAAAATGACACAGTGGTGATGAGGAAGTGCTAAAAATGTGATTACAGTATATGCTGTGTGTGAAAAACAGAAGCAAAATGTGCAAGTTCTTACTTTTTAACTAAAAACACTTGTTTGTCAGAATTTATACTAATATGAACAAGCCATGGGCATGAGATAAAGGTATGTATTGTACTTTATTTCTATACGGTCATATCATTTCCCATCACCCCTTAGCTGGAGTGCCTATAATGTATGTATTTCCCAGAAAATGTACCCAAACTGTACTAAAAATGACAAAATGAAATTATTAAAAAATGAATAAAAGCCACAAATTTTTTTTACAGAAATGTCCATATATTGGAGGTTATGGTTATAAGTGAGCAGGCAATATCCTAAAAGAGCGTGTTACATTATAATCTCACTTTGTTTAGCTGGAATCTCTATAATGTATGTATTCACAGAAAATGTACCCAAATGGTACCAAAAATATAAAACTAAATCAATAAAAGGAATAAAGGCCAATAAAAAGTCCCAGAAGTGTCAGTGTGTTGGAGTTTTTAGTTTATAAGTGAAGAGGCAATATCCTAATAGAGCGTGTTACATTATAATTGCCAAAATGCAGGCAAAAAATACATTTAAGTGGCCTGTGAAGACCTCCAGCAGTGATTAAGTGGCCTGTGAAGTCCCCCAGCAGTGATTAAGTGGCCTGTGAAGTCCCCCAGCAGTGATTAAGTGGCCTGTGAAGACCCCCAGCAGTGATTAAGTGGCCTGTGAAGACCCCCAGCAGTGATTAAGTAGCCTGTGAAGACCCCCAGCAGTGATAAAGTGGCCTATTAAGATCCCCAGCAGCGATTAAGTGGCCCAGTGATTAAGTGGCCCAGCAGCGATTAAGTGGCCCAGCAGTGATTAAGTGGCCCAGCAGTGATTAAGTGGCCTATGAAGACCCCCAGCAGCGATTAAGTGGCCCAGTGATTAAGTGGCCTGTGAAGACCCCCAGCAGCGATTAAGTGGCCTGTGAAGACCCCCAGCAGTGATTAAGTGGCCTGTGAAGACCCCCAGCAACGATTAAGTGGCCTGTGAAGACCCCCAGCAACGATTAAGTGGCCTGTGAAGACCCCCAGCAACGATTAAGTGGCCTGTGAAGACCCCCAGCAACGATTAAGTGGCCTGTGAAGATCCCCAGCAGCGATTAAGTGGCCTAGTGATTAAGTGACCTGTGAAGACCCACAGCAGTGATTAAGTGGCCTGTGAAGACCCCCAGCAGTGATTAAGTGGCCCAGTGATTAAGTGGCCTGTGAAGACCCCTAGCAGCGATTAAGTGGCCTATGAAGATCCCCAGCAACGATTAAGTGGCCTGTGAAGACCCCCAGCAGCAATTAAGTGGCCTATGAAGATCCCCAGCAACAATTAAGTGGCCTGTAAAGACCCCCCAGCAGCGATTAAGTGGCCCAGTGATTAAGTGGCCTGTGAAGATCCCCAGCAGCGATTAAGTGGCCCAGTGATTAAGTGGCCTGTGAAAACCCATAGCAGTGATTAAGTGGCCTGTGAAGACCCCCAGCAGTGATTAAGTGGCCCAGTGATTAAGTGGCCTGTGAAGACCCACAGCAGTGATTAAGTGGCCTGTGAAGATCCCCAGCAGTGATTAAGTGGCCTGTGAAGATCCCCAGCAGTGATTAAGTGGCCTGTGAAGACCCCCAGCAGTGATTAAGTGGCCTGTGAAGATCCCCAGCAGTGATTAAGTGGCCTGTGAAGACCCTGGTCAACTGTTAAGTGGTTCTAGAGTATTTATTGTATGCACATTATAATAAAAATAGGGAGTTCAATATCCCATCGGCTTCACGTGTGTGTGTCTAAAAGTCTAATGAGCCATCAACATGACCCATTAGGTCAGTGATAACTGTAATCCTCCTTTTAATACAGTAGTATTGATACTAAACTTAAAAAAAAAAAAGGAGAAATACCATAAAATATAGTGAATAAAAAAAAAATCCCAGGTGAATTAATATATAAGCACATTAAATATATAGCTGGGGCAGTAGTGGGCATCTGAACATTGTGCTGGCAGAGGAAACAAATAAGACATTTTGCCAACTTCCTTTCAGATGCAGGTTTTGTTTTAGACGTGAATGCGGATTAATAGATAATTACTTGTAACTACTATAACCCCATCCAGATAACAAGACTTAATTGTGACCAAATAATGAGGTTGTATCAGATCAAGCGGATCAGAAGTGACCTAAATAGCTCAGGTATGGTGAACTTGAGCCTTTTAAAAAGCACTTCTACTGTAATTATGAAACACATAATTGGGCTCTAATCAGCATTCCACTCTGCTACAAGACCTATCATTAGTGCATCTCCTCTAAACCCTTAAGGAATTCAGATTATTGAAAATGTCAATAAGGGCTCCAAGGAACCCAAAGATTTCCCAGTGCACCTCATGGATTCTGGGACTATTTTTCCATTGAATTTTAAAGCATCTCAAAATAAAAACTATATAAATTATATATATATATATATATATATATATATATATATATATATATATATATATATATATATATATATAGTCTCAAATATACATATAAAAAGAGTCAGACAAAATCCAGAGTTAGAGAGAGAATAATAGCTTTATATATAGACACAGATAGAGAGCTAGCGAGGGGGAAGGAGAGAGAATAATAGATAAAACTAACGTCGGCTGGAAATGCGCTAAAAAAAGCCAAATGAACATGAATTGAATACAAATTGCTGGCGTCTTATCAGTTCTATTCTTCTGTAAATTGTCACAAGCCCGATCCTACAGAACAGAAGCCACCTAATTATCTGACTGCTCAGTACAAGAGACAGCTTGAAAGTACCGGGACCAATAGACAGCTGCTGATAGAGTGCCTGATATACCTGGCTCAGTATAAGAGACAGGGCCCAATACACAGGGATCTGATATACCTGGCTCAGTACAAGAGACAGTCTGACAATGCCAGGCCCAATATATATGGAAGGGGGTGGTGATATAATAAGGAGCTGACTGGCTTGTGAGGTACACAAAGAACAGGCCAGATTTTCTAGGAATACAACAAGATATGGGGAAAGTCAGAGATGGAGGGAGCACTAGGGAGTGAGAGGCTGGGACAGAGAGATAGATGTAGGAGAGAGAAGAAGAGATGGAGCTAGGTTTTTAGAGAGAGCAGATTATGTGAGCAAAGCAAGAAAGGGTCAGAGACACGTGCTGGTTTAGAAAGGAGGAAACAGAAATGAAACAGACAACAGGGGTGTCTAGAAACAGAGACAGGGGGTAGAGAAGATATAGAGAGATGGAAAGAATGTGGTGAAAGAGTGACAGAGGAGAAAAAAAGACTGTGGATTATGAGTTCTGGTGGAGAGAGCAGAAACAGAGTAATAGAGAGAAGAGAGAGAGCAGATTATGAAGAGATGGACTTGAGAGCAAAGTTATTGAATTGAAATATGGGCAGAGATAATGCCAATAAAGAGAGTGCATAAGAAAGCATGGCTGGTGAGAGAGGAGGGGGATAAAGAGACAGTGCTGTGAGACTTCCATTCCACAAAAGGTCTAAACATGGGCGAGAGCGTACAGAGAGAGGAAGAGACGGAACAAAACTGATTAACTGGGGTGAGCCCAATGTGTCTGAGTCCATATCCTCATTAGATCCAGATATACGCTACCTGGCACCATAAAGGAGGTCTTATATGTAAAATACACTATACTGATACTATTGGTCAAGTAGGTAAAATACACTATACTGATACTATTGGTCAAGTAGGTAAAATACACTATACTGATACTATTGGTCATGTAGGTAAAATACACTATACTGATACTATTGGTCATGTAGGTAAAATACACTATACTGATACTATTGGTCAAGTAGGTAAAATACACTATACTGATACTATTGGTCAAGTAGGTAAAATACACTATACTGATACTATTGGTCATGTAGGTAAAATACACTATACTGATACTATTGGTCATGTATGTAAAATACACTGTACTGATACTATTGGTCAAGTAGGTAAAATACACTATACTGATACTATTGGTCATGTAGGTAAAATACACTATACTGATACTATTGGTCATGTAGGTAAAATACACTATACTGATACTATTGGTCATGTATGTAAAATACACTATACTGATACTATTGGTCATGTAGGTAAAATACACTATACTGATACTATTGGTCATGTAGGTAAAATACACTATACTGATACTATTGGTCATGTATGTAAAATACACTGTACTGATACTATTGGTCAAGTAGGTAAAATACACTATACTGATACTATTGGTCATGTAGGTAAAATACACTATACTGATACTATTGGTCATGTAGGTAAAATACACTATACTGATACTATTGGTCATGTATGTAAAATACACTATACTGATACTATTGGTCATGTAGGTAAAATACACTATACTGATACTATTGGTCATGTAGGTAAAATACACTATACTGATACTATTGGTCATGTATGTAAAATACACTATACTGATACTATTGGTCATGTATGTAAAATACACTGTACTGATACTATTGGTCATGTATGTAAAATACACTATACTGATACTATTGGTCATGTAGGTAAAATACACTATACTGATACTATTGGTCATGTATGTAAAATATACTATACTGATACTATTGGTCATGTATGTAAAATACACTGTACTGATACTATTGGTCATGTATGTAAAATACACTATACTGATACTATTGGTCATGTAGGTAAAATACACTATACTGATACTATTGGTCATGTAGGTAAAATACACTATACTGATACTATTGGTCATGTAGGTAAAATACACTATACTGATACTATTGGTCATGTAGGTAAAATACACTATACTGATACTATTGGTCATGTATGTAAAATATACTATACTGATACTATTGGTCATGTAGGTAAAATACACTATACTGATACTATTGGCCAGGTATGTAAAATACACAATACTGATACTATTGGTCATGTATGTAAAATACACTATACTGATACTATTGGTCATGTATGTAAAATATACTATACTGATACCATAAGATATAACTATGCAATATGTCTAAGAATGGAAAATAAAATGATAAGCTCTGTAATATGACCTTTTATATACAATTATGCTGCTGTGGGATCTACTACTTTGGTTTCTGGAGGACACTTGATTGCACTGGAAGTTTCTAGCTACTCGATGGAAATTTGGCATGTACAAGTGCCAGAGTAGTCAGCATCAGAGAGAGTAATGGACTGCACCAGATGTCTAGAATAAAATTGTCCACAGTAGATTTTAATTTATATTGTGAAGGAGAAGGCAGATAATCAGCTTAAGAAGGAAAGAGAGAGAGAAGATGGTGAGATAGGGGTCGGTGCAGACTGAACAGGGAGGAGATATATAACATGTGGTATATGAGGGATACTCACTGGACATGGACAGCAGCATGGCCAGAGCAGCAAAGGTCCCGGCCATCCCCTGACCGCTGAGGAGCAGGCTGCTGAAATTCTGGGGGAACAGACCCAACAGACCGAACAGGCTGCCTTGTAAGATGGCGCAGAAAGCTGCGGAGACAGAGATGACGTAATTACAAACAATGCATCGCAATGGGAAATACACAGGGCACAGCAATGTACCACAATGGGAAATACACAGGGCACAGCAATGTATCGCAATGGGAAACACGCAGGGCACAACAATGTATCACAATGGGAAATACACAGGGCACAGCAATGTATCGCAATGGGAAACACGCAGGGCACAGCAATGTATCACAATGGGAAACACGCAGGGCACAGCAATGTATCGCAATGGGAAATACACAGGGCACAGCAATGTATCGCAACGGGAAATACACAGGGCACAGCAATGTATCGCAACGGGAAATACACAGGGCACAGCAATGTATCACAATGGAAAATACACAGGGCACAGCAATGTATCACAATGGAAAATACACAGGGCACAGCAATGTATCGCAATGGAAAATACACAGGGCACAGCAATGTATCGCAATGGTAAATAGACAGGGCACAGCAATGTATCGCAATGGGAAATACACAGGGCACAGCAATGTATCGCAATGGGAAATACACAGGGCACAGCAATGTATCGCAATGGGAAACACGCAGGGCACAGCAATGTATCGCAATGGGAAATACACAGGGCACAGCAATGTATCGCAATGGGAAATACACAGGGCACAGCAATGTATCGCAATGGGAAATACACAGGGCACAGCAATGTATCGCAATGGGAAATACACAGGGCACAGCAATGTATCGCAATGGAAATACACAGGGCACAGCAATGTATCGCAATGGGAAATACACAGGGCACAGCAATGTATCGCAATGGGAAATGATGGCGTGAAAAGGAAATCATTTATAACAATAAGATATAACAGGACAAAGGGTTTTATTTCCTTGAGATGTATTATGTGGTGAGAAATATGACATGTATGTATAAAGTATATAATGATACCTTGGTTTGCACAAACATTTTATCTATAGAGACAAACTCGACAGGTTTGACCTCCTTTTATCATGCCTAGACTTAATAATGGGAGGTCAAACCTCTTGAAAGTTTGTCACTATAAGTAAAACGTTTGTATCTATATATACTGCAATACTCGTTATTCATCTGGATTACTGGACACCCGCGGCTACTCCACTCTTCACACATATAAAGTGAGAGAGAGGGGTAAATAGTGATGTCAGAGCTCCTTAGATCCTATGTTATTCTTAGCAGCCTGTACACAAGGAAGAGGAAGCGCCCACCTTAGGGGATACAGCTAACAAATGTCAATATGTGACATATTAATCACACACCAAGGCTGACTCATTGGTATAAAGCGGTCAGGCTGACACACTGGTATAAAGCTGTCAGCAGCCCATGTGACTCATGTCAGTGCTTGTAAAAGCAAACAGAGCTTAGTCTTGAGCAATACAAAGACTGAGCTGTGCTAGAAATATTTCAAGGAAGAGGAAACTAAGAGAAGTTTTATTAAACACTGTTTGAATCCGGTTTTAAACAGGAACAGTGGGATGATCCATATTTCTTGAGAAGACTATGGGATAGGAAGTTCCTTGTTGTGACGATCCAGGGGTGGGGGCTTTTTTACTGTCCAGGGCCATCTGCTATAGACTACAGATTAGCTTGGAAATCTCGGCCCCAGCACCCTGATATCTGGCTTCTGTATCAGTCAGAGTATCTCCATCAGGAATCAGCACTTCCAGGAGTCTCAGTAACCTTCCTGTCGTATTGACCAGAACAGGTTACTTGTAGGGTAGAGATAGGATCAGTATCATAGCCACCAGGAGCAAATAAGAGGACAAACCATTTCTATATGTCTCACTAGTGAACCAATTTATTTTTGGAAAGTCAACAATATTTATAGGGGTTAGATATAGAGGGTGGTGTATACAACACAACAATGACAGGGAGTAGCAGACAAACACATGAGATTGGGTCTAATAGTCTTGCATCATGACAACCTGTCTGGCACCTGGGAACAATAGGCCAACCTCCAAATACACATAATGCTGTCTAGTGATCCAGACCTCAAATAGAGTACATTAACTTTATCTGGCATACAATGGGACAAAACAGATTACAATACAATAGTTCAGTTGCTGGAGACAAGCAGTCTGTCCTTTATGATGGCTCAATGGGCTAAGATCCAGGAACTGGAAAAGAACATAAACCTGTACTCCAGCGAACATATAACTAAAGCCTGAGGAGTATAGTCTTCCAGGAACATAGACCTCACCTTAGAGGGAACATAGACTGGACATCCAGGGATTATAGACCTGACCTCCAGAGAACAATATAGCCCTGCCTTACAGAGAACATAGACCTGACCTTACAGAGAACATAGACCTGACATTAGAGGGAACATAGACTGGACATCCAGGGATTATAGACCTGTCCTCTAGGGATTATAGACCTGACCTTACAGAGAACATAGACCTGACCTTATAGAGAACATAGACCTGACCTTATAGAGAACATAGACCCGACATCCAGGGAATATGTATTACTACAAACAAGACTGGGGGAAGGAAGTAGGTATCAAATTGTAACAAATCCACCTCCCACTCCCCCCCCCCCTTCCCTGATAGATAATGAAAAACACGCCCTTCAGGCACCAAGCTGTTAGAAAGTGATGAAACCAGACAAAATGGCATTTTCTCTACACAAATGTTGATTGTCTTAAAACATGTTTATATATATGGCTTACTTCACAAATATTCACAGTTTTTCTTCAGCTGCAGCAGTCCTTTAAAGGTAAGTAATCAGAATCTATACAAAATATTATCAGCAGAGTCCTTGATATAAAAAAAGAATTAACATAATTTAGCTAACTTACACCGTGACCCAGCAGCTGCTTCTGATTGGATGATGACATCCTCAACGCACTGGAATATTCCATAGTGGGTTGCACAGATTGCTTGGACTGTAAGTTATCTATTAGCACACAATACCATTTTACAAACACACCGTCTGGAACGGTTTCCCTTTAATACCCTTCAGGGACCCCTCCTATAATACTCCTGCAATATCAAGAAAGAGACGATAAGCTCAGGTATTTGGGTAATGTGAAGGAAATGAGAATTATGGGAAGGAATGTCAACAATTTGTAGCTTTTCATTATTGGTCTGGGAGTGCGCAGGGGACATAGCGAGGAAATAAATGAGGAACAGATGCCCGCGCTCACTGGACGACTACGGTAAAACTTTCCATCTGGACATTGAATATGATGTATATAAAGATGATCTGCTGACCAAGGACCAAACAGGAATTATTTTACTCTACAAAAACTCTACATTTTGTCTATTACATTTTCTTAGTTTATTATTATTATTTAAGACAGGATCTATTTATTTTCTATGGGGATTCTGACGTTTACTTTGTTTGGAGGTTGTATCTTCTTAAACTAATAAGCTCTCTACTACTCCTGTTAAAAAATGTCATCTTCCTATTGTGTAGATAGAAAAGTCAAAGTCTCCTCCCACTTGAGGAAGTTGGCCAACAGGACGCAAAATGGTAGATTCCATAGTTACATAATTGTATAAAAAACAAATAAAAACAAATGATAGTATATATATATATATATATATATATATATATATATATATATATATATATATATATAATATTTACATTATTTTTCCAATTTTTTGTATTTTTATCCCTCCCCCACCACCATTTTAATTGTGCATTTGCGTTCACTCTCCAGACGCACACTGTGTCATGTTTCTCTGCCTATTTTCCCTTCCACCTCCATGCCCCTAGCTTTCTTTATCCATGTCTTTATTTCCTCAATTAAATCAACTCCCCTATTTTCCAATTTGAAACATGTCTTCCAATCCTTCCATTCTCCATCTTCTCTTTTTTCTAATTCCCAAGCAATTACCCCAATCCCATCTCCATATTACCCGTTTACCCTCCATACACCCATTTAGCCAAACATCTACTCTCTCTCCTCCTCTCTTGCCCTTATTCTTCCCCCTCCTTCCTCTCCGCCCCCAATCCATTTTATTTGCCATTCCTTACATTCTCCCCATTCTGTACCTGGCCTAGGGCAGCAAAACTGGCCGTGTTTACGAGAGCGACTATTTACGTGCTCCTTTCTTTCTTTATCCATGTCTATTTCCTCAATCAAATCCCCTCCCCTCTTTTCCAATGTCCAACATGTCTTCTCAACCCCCACCTTCTCTTTTCCCCAATTCATAAAAAATGACCCACAATCCCATCTCTCAGTCCTCCCATGTTGCGCGTTGACTCTCCATACACCCATCTAGCTCTGCTTCTCTCCCTCTTCCCCCTCCTTCCTCCATACACCCATCTAGCTCTCTGCTTCTCTCCCTCTTCCCCCTCCTTCCTCCATACACCCATCTAGCTCTCTGCTTCTCTCCCTCTTCCCCCTCCTTCCTCCATACACCCATCTAGCTCTCTGCTTCTCTCCCTCTTCCCCCTCCTTCCTCCATACACCCATCTAGCTCTCTGCTTCTCTCCCTCTTCCCCCTCCTTCCTCCATACACCCATCTAGCTCTCTGCTTCTCTCCCTCTTCCCCCTCCTTCCTCCATACACCCATCTAGCTCTCTGCTTCTCTCCCTCTTCCCCCTCCTTCCTCCATACACCCATCTAGCTCTCTGCTTCTCTCCCTCTTCCCCCTCCTTCCTCCATACACCCATCTAGCTCTCTGCTTCTCCCCTTCTTCCCCCTCCTATCTCCATACACCCATCTAGCTCTCTGCTTCTCTCCCTCTTCCCCCTCCTTCCACCATACACCCATCTAGCTCTCTCCTTCTCTCCCTCTTCCCCCTCCTTCCTCCATACACCCATCTAGCTCTCTTCTTCTCTCCCTCTTCCCCCTCCTTCCTCCATACACCCATCTAGCTCTCTGCTTCTCTCCCTCTTCCCCCTCCTTCCTCCATACACCCATCTAGCTCTCTGCTTCTCCCCTTCTTCCCCCTCCTTCCTCCATACACCCATCTAGCTCTCTGCTTCTCTCCCTCTTCCCCCTCCTTCCACCATACACCCATCTAGCTCTCTCCTTCTCTCCCTCTTCCCCCTCCTTCCTCTCTCCTTTATTAGCCGGCCCTTACATTCTCCTCATTCTGTACCTGGCCTAGGGCAGCAAAGCTGTTAAATCCGACCCTGTTTACTAGAGCGACCATGGTACCAGTTTCAAGTCTTGTTGGACCAACCAGTTCTGCCAGTTCAAGGCCTGGTTTTCTTTCCTATAAGCACTTCTGAGTAAAATAAAGTACCTTAGAGGTACTACATACATATTGATATTATATACCTAGTAACAGGAACCTGCCATGTCCCTTTAAGACTGCTAGGTCAGCTAATTCATAGTGACCGGGACTTTGCACATTCCTCAGGTTTCCCTACAACACCTGTGTGCTATCATCTTATCTAATGTTTACCTCCTTAGATTTTATTTGCCATGGAATTACCCACAATTACTCTGAAAATAGCAGAAATAAATAGCATTAACTCAAGGCCATGTAATAAATGAGCGTATAACAGTCAGTTTAACAATGGGATTACTCCTAACTGGAAGGCACAGTCTACTTCTATAGCCCCAAAACTGGTTCATACTCCACAATAATAATAGAATCACAATATGTATAGTATTACATGCCTGCCGGTATTTCAGGTAGTGTAATGTAAGATGGTATAGGGGGGCACTACAAGTGTCCTTTACTTATTAAAGTTTCTCATATGAATTCTCCTGGATTGTACGGTTTAAAGCTATCTCAAAAGAGTTGCAACAAATGTATCCTTTCCTTGTAAGGCTTTCTCTACAGATTACACATCTTCCAGCTACCTCATCAGACACTGCCTCTGCTTAGAGTCTTTGTTTGATACACTCCTCTCCTGACATACGTTTCACCACAGTGAAACGTATGTCAGCTCATGCCAGTTACACATGCCTTCACAGGATTAAATATCTCGATTCTGTAACTAAGGAACCACTGCAATGCCCTAACAAGAGGGTATGTCAATCATCAATAATAACAACAGCTTTTAAGCCACCAGACAAGCCACTGACACCACACCCCTTCCCCCTTACAGAAGCAGGACGTTGCATCACAGGATTCGCGCACAACTTTCACCAAGTTCATGGATTTCTCCAGAGTGACGCAGAGGCATCAAAATGTTATTTGTTTTTTCTAATTAAAAACTGGCTCTTAACGTTACAAAAACATATTTTTTTCACAGTGTGTTTTCTAATAAAGGACCTAGTGCACAGTAAATAGATTCAAACTTATGCTCTGAAACTAAATATAAAAAGCAGCAGTTATTTAAATGATGTGAAGCTATGGACTGGATTGGAGCACATCGGTGGAATCGCTCTGAGCCGCCCCGGACTTTCAGGGTAAATCCTAATTAGCCCCTTATAAGACCACCGCTCAGTTACACAGCACAATATTTAGAAAAATAACATTGGGGAGAGTGTTTATAAGGCGACTAAGAGGACTACTCACCATTGATAAACCAGATGGTGGTCATCGTGACGTCAAAGAACATCTGGGGGGACATCTCAATAGTGACCAGGACAGCAGTGATGAAGAAGAGGCCCAGGATGGCGCACATGCTGCCCGCAATACGGATTTTGTCTGATATACTAAATACAGGAGACAGAGACCGTGAGACAGGATAGACAGCAGGCGAGAGACACAGGATAGACAGCAGGCGAGAGAGAGACAGAGACGGGATAGACAGCAGGCGAGACAGAGACAGAGACGGGATAGACAGCAGGCGAGACAGAGACAGAGACGGGATAGACAGCAGGCGAGAGACACAGAGACGGGATAGACAGCAGGCGAGATAGAGACAGAGACGGGATAGACAGCAGGCGAGAGACACAGGATAGACAGCAGGCGAGAGAGACAGAGACGGGATAGACAGCAGGCGAGAGAGAGAGAGACAGGATAGACAGCAGGCGAGAGAGAGAGAGACAGGATAGACAGCAGGCGAGAGACACAGAGACGGGATAGACAGCAGGCGAGAGAGACAGGATAGACAGCAGGCGAGGGAGACAAGATAGACAGCAGGCGAGAGACACAGGATAGACAGCAGGCGAGGGAGACAGAGATGGGATAGACAGCAGGAGAGAGATACAGAGACGGGATAGACAGCAGGCGAGAGACACAGAAACAGGATAGACAGCAGGCGAGAGAGAGACAGAGACGGGATTGACAGCAGGCGAGAGAGAGACAGAGACGGGATTGACAGCAGGCGAGAGAGACAGAGATGGGATAGACAGCAGGCGAGAGGCACAGAAACAGGATAGACAGCAGGTGAGATAGAGACAGAGACGGGATTGACAGCAGGCGAGATAGAGACAGAGACGGGATTGACAGGATAGACAGCAGGCGAGAGAGACACAGGATAGACAGCAGGCGAGAGACACAGGATAGACAGCAGGCGAGAGACACAGGATAGACAGCAGGCGAGAGACACAGGATAGACAGCAGGCGAGAGACACAGGATAGACAGCAGGCGAGAGACACAGGATAGACAGCAGGCGAGAGACACAGGATAGACAGCAGGCGAGAGACACAGGATAGACAGCAGGCGAGAGACACAGGATAGACAGCAGGCGAGGGAGACAAGATAGACAGCAGGCGAGGGAGACAAGATAGACAGCAGGCGAGGGAGACAAGATAGACAGCAGGCGAGGGAGACAAGATAGACAGCAGGCGAGAGACACAGGATAGACAGCAGGCGAGAGACACAGGATAGACAGCAGGCGAGAGACACAGGATAGACAGCAGGCGAGGGAGACAGAGATGGGATAGACAGCAGGAGAGAGATACAGAGACGGGATAGACAGCAGGCGAGAGACACAGAAACAGGATAGACAGCAGGCGAGAGAGACAGCAGGCGAGAGAGACAGCAAGCGAGAGAGACAGCAGGCGAGAGAGACAGAGACGGGATAGACAGCAGGCGAGATAGAGACAGAGACGGGATTGACAGCAGGCGAGAGACACAGGATAGACATCAGGAGAGAGAGACAGAGACGGGATTGACAGCAGGCGAGAGACACAGGATAGACATCAGGAGAGAGAGACAGAGATGGGATAGACAGCAGGCGAGAGAGACAGAGACGGGATAGACAGCAGGCGAGAGAGACAGAGACGGGATAGACAGCAGGCGAGAGAGACAGAGACAGAGACGGGATAGACATCAGGCGAGAGAGACAGAGACGGGATAGACATCAGGCGAGAGAGACGGGATAGACAGCAGGAGAGAGAGAGACAGAGACGGGATAGACAGCAGGTGAGAGAGACAGAGACGGGATAGACAGCAGGCGAGAGAGACAGCATGTGAGAGAGACAGCAGGCGAGAGAGACAGAGACGGGATTGACAGCAGGCGAGAGAGAGACAGGATAGACATTATCCTATGAAAGAGTGGTGAGAGACAGTGATAATATAGACAGCATGCTATGGAAGAGCGGTGAGATAGAATACAATGAGACAGCATGCTATAAAACAGAGGTGAGAGAGACTAAGACTGACATGTGAGTAACCTGGATAGACATCCACAACCAGCATATTCCTGATGAAAATACTGAGAGCGCAGGAAGTGCTTAGTACTAATTAGACAGTTCCTCACCATTGGTAGAGGAAGGAGTTGAGGAGAGTGCAGAGCAGCAGAGGGAGCTGGGCGAGGAGCGTCATCCAGTTATTGAAGTTGAATTTATCCTCTATGTGGTGGGTGACGTTACCCGACCGGACCAACCCAGAGACATTGGCACCTAGGGACCGGTCCTCGGGGGTTTCCACATTCAGACGTGACTGGAAATACTGAGGAGACAAAGAGACAGTGAGCATGGAGAGACAGAGAGAGAGTGCAGGGGATCAGTATTGTGCACATTGCCCGACTCATTGCAGGCATTGTATACAATGCCTATATAGGTTGGCTATACATAATACTCACCGGGATGGCAGTGATGAAGAAATTCCAGGGCAACAGGGTCCCCAAGCCCAGGATAAAGAAGATAATCCCCACCATGTGGTACCTGCAACATAAACTCATTTTAG
>CM050175.1:11842740-11928641 GCA_027410445.1 Discoglossus pictus
CAGAGAGGTGGAAGGGGAGATAGATAGACAGACAGATAGACGTATAGATAGACAGATAGACACAGACAGAAGGATAGATAGATAGACATATAGATAGATCGATAGATAGATAGACAGACGTATAGATAGACACACGTATAGATAGATAGATAGACACAGACAGAAGGATAGATAGATAGACATATAGATAGATAGATAGATACACGTATAGATAGACACACGTATAGATAGATAGATAGACACAGACAGAAGGATAGATAGATAGACATATAGATAGATAGACACACGTATAGATAGATAGATAGATAGATAGATAGATAGATAGACACAGACAGAAGGATAGATAGATAGATAGACACAGACAGAAGGATAGATAGATAGATAGATAGATAGACACAGACAGAAGGATAGATAGATAGACACAGACAGAAGGATAGATAGATAGATAGATAGATAGATAGATAGATAGATAGACACACGTATAGATAGACACACGTATAGACATATAGATAGATAGACACAGACAGACAGAAGGATAGATAGATAGATAGACACATGTATAGATAGATAGATAGACACAGACAGACAGAAGGATAGATAGATAGACACAGACAGACAGAAGGATAGATAGATAGACATATAGATAGATAGACACACGTATAGATAGATAGATAGATAGATAGATAGATAGATAGATAGATAGACACAGACAGAAGGATAGATAGATAGACATATAGATAGATAGATAGATAGACACAGACAGAAGGATAGATAGATAGATAGATAGATAGACACAGACAGAAGGATAGATAGATAGACATATAGATAGATAGATAGATACACGTATAGATAGACACACGTATAGACATATAGATAGATAGATAGACACAGACAGACAGAAGGATAGATAGATAGATAGATAGATATATAGATAGATAGACACACGTATAGATAGATAGACACACGTATAGATAGATAGACAGACAGATAGATAGATAGATAGAGATAGATACAGAGATAGATAGATAGATACAGAGATAGATAGATACAGAGATAGATAGATAGATAGATAGATACAGAGATAGATAGATGGATAGATAGATAGATAGATAGATAGAGGGATATAGATAGATAGATACAGAGATAGACACAGATAGATAGATAGATAGATAGATACAGAGATAGATAGATAGATAGATAGATAGATACAGAGATAGATAGATGGATAGATAGATAGATAGATAGATAGATAGATAGATAGATAGATAGATAGATAGAGGGATATAGATAGATACAGAGATAGATAGATAGATACAGAGATAGACACAGATAGATAGATAGATAGATAGATAGATACAGAGATAGATAGATAGATAGATACAGAGATAGATAGATAGATAGATAGATAGAGGGATATAGATAGATAGATACAGAGATAGATAGATGGATAGATAGATAGATAGATAGATAGATAGATAGATAGATAGAGGGATATAGATAGATACAGAGATAGATAGATAGATACAGAGATAGATAGATAGATACAGAGATAGATAGAGATAGAGAGATATAGACAGATAGATAGACAGATAGATAGACAGATAGATAGAGACAGATAGATAGATAGATAGATAGACGTTTAGATAGATAGATACAGAGATAGATAGATAGACAGACAGATAGATATAGGCACCGGTTATATATCACTCATACGGCTCCCCCAGCCCTACAGTGTGAGGTTATAGGTGGAACATTATACTATCGGGCCTCCTTATAAGCCGCTATTTGTATATAAATGGTGCTATGTACTGACTGCCCTCTGTATAGTACACAAACCCCTATGTATAACACACACCCCTCTGTATAGTACACACTGACCTTTGTATAACACACACCCCTATGTATAACACACACTCCTCTGTATAGTACACACTGACCTTTGTATAACACACACCCCTATGTATAACACACACTCCTCTGTATAGTACACACTGACCTTTGTATAACACACACCCCTATGTATAACACACACTCCTCTGTATAGTACACACTGACCTTTGTATAACACACACCCCTATGTATAACACACACTCCTCTGTATAGTACACACTGACCTTTGTATAACACACACCCCTATGTATAACACACACCCCTCTGTATAGTACACACTGCTCTATGTATAGTACACACTGACCTTTGTATAACACAAAGTGCTCTGTATATAGTACACACACTTCACGTGGGTTTGTGCAGAATGACCAGGGAGAGGTGACCACAGAGCTTACAATCTACACAATATATGAATGGGAACTCTTTGTATAATGATCTAATGACTAAAAAAATAAAAGAAGAAATAAAGGAGACGGAGAGAGAGAGAAGGAGAGAGAGAGAGAAGGAGAGAGAGAGAGGAGGAGAGAGAGAGAGAGCGATAGGAGACGGAGAGAGAGAAGGAGAGAGAGAAGGAAATAGAGAGAGAAGGAGAGAGAGAGAGAGCGATAGGAGACGGAGAGATAGAAGGAGAGAGAGAAGGAAATAGAGAGAGAAGGAGAGAGAGAGAGAGAGAGAGAAGGAGAGAGAGCGATAGGAGACGGAGAGAGAGAAGGAGAGAGAGAAGGAGACGGAGAGAGAAGGAAATAGAGAGAGAAGGAGAGAGAGAGAGAGAGAGAGAGAGAGAGAGAGAGAAGGAGACGGAGAGAGAGAGAAGGAGAAGGAGACGGAGAGAGAGAGAAGGAGAAGGAGACGGAGAGAGAGTGGAAGAGAGCAGAGGATGTGGATATAAATAGACAGGAAAACACAGGAAGGAAAACACAGAAATGTGACACCACGAGATGAATTAATAAAGGAGGGAGAGAAACAAAATGATAGAGGAGTGAGGAGGAGATGGAGAAGAAACAAGGAAGAAGGGAAGGTAGAAATGGAGGAGAGAGAATGAGAGGGAGGAGAGTGAAGGTCAAGTGAAGGAGGAGAGATGACAAGTGAGGAGGTGCCGGGGTGATACTCGCTCTCACTGACCTGATGTTGCTCGTCTTGGTGTCCCAGGCCTGGGGCTCTCACCACGTGTGTCAGCAGTGTGGCAATGACTTATATTATATCCTTCAAGGCACCTCCTACCAGAGCCACACTCCTCCTCCTCTACAAGGCAGGGAAACCACGTGCAGAGGAGCCTAGCACTGCCTGAGCCTTTCCTGATAATGTACAGCCAGGAGGTCACCCTATTATAGATAGACACCCAGCATCTGCCTGAGCCTGTCCTGATAACGTTCAGCCTGGAGGGCACCCTATAATGGATTGACACCCAGCATCTGCATGAGCCTGTCCTGATAATGTACAGCCAGGAGGCCACCCTATTATAGATAGACATGCAGCATCTGCATGAGCCTGTCCTGATAATGTGTGGTCTGGAGGTCACTCTATATTAGATGGGCACCTAGCAGTGTCTAAGTCTCTCTTCATAATATGTGGTCACCATAGATTAGATAGATACCCAGCACTGCCTGAGCCTGTCCTGATTATGTTTGATCCGGTGGTCACCCTACATCAGATAGACCCCCGCACTGCCTGAGCCTGTCCTGATTATGTTTGATCAGGTGGTCACCCTACATCAGATAGACCCCAGCACTGCCTGAGCCTGTCCTGATTATGTTTGATCAGGTGGTCACCCTACATCAGATAGACCCCAGCACTGCCTGAGCCTGTCCTGATTATGTTTGATCAGGTGGTCACCCTACATCAGATAGACCCCAGCACTGCCTGAGCCTGTCCTGATTATGTTTGATCAGGTGGTCACCCTACATCAGATAGACCCCAGCACTGCCTGAGCCTGTCCTGATTATGTTTGATCCGGTGGTCACCCTACATCAGATAGACCCCCGCACTGCCTGAGCCTGTCCTGATTATGTTTGATCCGGTGGTCACCCTACATCAGATAGACCCCCGCACTGCCTGAGCCTGTCCTGATTATGTTTTATCGGGTGGTCACCCTACATCAGATAGACCCCCGCACTGCCTGAGCCTGTCCTGATTATGTTTGATCAGGTGGTCACCCTACATCAGATAGACCCCCGCACTGCCTGAGCCTGCAGTTACTACTACACGACGTCACATGACCAGTCTCTGGGAGTCCCCTCTATGTGACGTAGATGCCGCTTCTGCTTTTGTTCCATTCATACAAAGTCCCCAGAACAAATGACCTAATTACCATATAATTACATCACAATTAGCATCTCATTGGGATTCAACAGTTGGACGGACATAAAAGAATCCATTGCTGCCCCAAAGAAAGTGGGAAACAGTGAGGACTAAAGCAATTATCTCATGAGTGGCTGCTATTCTGTAGTTACAGAAGGATAGATAAGATAAGAGGCGGGGGAGAGGAAAGGGAGATGAGATACTAGTAACAAAGACATGATAGAGAGGAGAGAAAGTAATAAGGTGTGAGATAAGGGGGTAGTATATATACTTACCAGTTAGTTATTCAAGCCTTACCAACAAAGCCCAATCAATGGTATCTCAGTTGAAATCTTGTACTTCCTTTTAGTACAATGAGACAGGTGGGGAGGGGTATGACAATAGCCATCAATGAGGTCAACTGTATTTTTAATGTAATTAATGGTGAAGCAAACATATATGTAACATGAAAAGGGGGGTACACTGGTCCTTTATGGAATATGGCATTGCTTGGATAATTCTAATTAAAGCAAACTCTATTGTAGATAGAATGGGCAGCCTAGATGGGCCTCTTGGTTCTTATGTGCCGCCAAATGTGTGCTTCTAAGGTGAGCAGGAGATAAGTAAGAAAAGAGGAGGGTACATAGAGAGGGAGAAGAAAAGGTGGTAGAGAAGTGGAAAATGCAGAGGAAGGGGGAGAAGTGGATAAATGGGGAGAAGTGGGGAAATTGGAAGGGGAGAAGTGGGGAAAGTAAATCAAAGTGGGAAAATGGGTAGAAGTGGGGAAATGTAAGAGAAGCGGGGAAAGAAGTTGGGGTGAAGTGGTGAAAGTAAACGGGACAAAATGGGGAAAGTAGATGAGGAGAAGTGAAAATGGATGGGGAGAAGTGAGTAAATGGGGAGAAGTGGGGAAAGGAAAGTGAGGAACAGGGGAAAGAAAATGGGGTGAAGTGGAGAAATGGGATAGAAATGGGAAAAATGGATGGGGAGAAGTGTGGAAAGTAAATGGGAGAAGTAAGAAATGGGGGAGAAGTGGGAAAAGGGTAAAGAAGCGGGGAAAGTAGATGGGATAAAATGGGGAAAGTAGGTGGGGAGAAGTGAGGAAATTGAGAGAGGTGGGGAAAGTAAATGGGTTGAAGTGGAAAAATGGAAGAGAAATGGGAAAAGTAGCAGGGAGAATTGGGAAAATTGGGGAGGAGTGGGGAAATGTAAGAGAAGCGGGGAAAGAAGTTGGGTTGAAGTGGTGAAAGTAAAAGGGACAAAATGGGGAAAGTAGATGAGGAAAAGTAAAAAATTAATGGGGAGAAGTGAGTAAATGGGGAGAAGTGGGGAAAGGAAAGTGAGGAACAGAGGAAAGAAAATGGGGTGAAGTGGAGAAATGGGAAAAATGGATGGGGAGAAGTGTGGAAAGTAAATGGGGAGAAGTAAGAAATGGGGGAGAAGTGGAAAAAGGGCAAAGAAGTGGGGAAAGTAGATGGGATACAATGGGGAAAGTAGGTGGGGAGAAGTGAGGAAATTGAGAGAGGTGGGGAAAGTAAATGGGGTGAAGTGGAGAAATGGAAGAGAAATGGGAAAAGTAGACGGGGAGAAGTGAAAAATGGATGGGGAGAAGTGGGGAAAGGAAATAGGGTGAAGTGGGAAAATGGGGAGAAGTGAGGAACAGGGGAAAGAAAATGGGGTGAAGTGGAGAAAAAGGAAAAATGGGGAAAGTAAATGGAGATAAGTAAGAAATGGGGGAGAAGTGGAAAAAGGGCCAAGAAGCGGGGAAAGTAGATGGGATAAAATGGGCAAAGTAGGTGGGGAGAAGTGAGGAAATAGAGAGAGGTGGGGAAAGTACATGGGGTGAAGTGGAAAAATGGAAGAGAAATGGGAAAATTGGGGAGGAGTGTGGAGGGTAGAAGGGGTGAAATTGGGAAGGTAGATGAGGAGAAGTAGGGAAATGAAAAGAAGGGATAAAAGTGGGGGCAATAGAGGTGGGCAGAGAAGAGCGGGAACAAAAGCCTTACAAGGAGCAGTGAGTAAAGAGAAAGAAATGACTGATCTTGAGATGCAGTCTGAGGAGGTGACAAGTGTCTTCAGGCTGTAACATTCTGTACGTGATTCAGGGACAAAGAAGGGGAAACAAGAACCTGAATAAGAGCCGGAGGATAAAGGAGAGAAGAGGGGGATGGGGAGAAGATGAAGAAGAACTAAACTATAGCTGGAAAGAACCAGCCGGGGGTGAAGAATCAGGACCATGGGGCAGAGATAAGGAAGTGATCCAGTTACTTATTAAATCAAATACCAAGATACAAACAACAAACATATGAATATATAGAGGCGCATTATAGAGTGGCGCCGCGTACCTTATTTCATGTAGGGGATTTCCTCTACGGGATCTTCAGGTTCTATAAGAGAATTTCCCGCTTCAAAAAGCCCGCGGAGAGGACGTGACACCCCACCCACCCATCCACACCCCCGCGTGTAACCCTTTGTGTGCCGTGGGGACAATTCACACCACTTTAACGCTCTTCTGCTGCTGCTATTGCAACATGTTGTGTCATCCTGTTATAGTGATACCAGTGCAGGGTCACATATAGACGGCAGATTAGGGGCATTGTAATAAAGAGGATTTTGTTCATTATGTGTTTAGTGACTAAGGTTTTTTTAATTGTAAGTAATAAATAAATAAATGGATAAACAACCATTCTATTGGAATCTGTTAAAATAGTTTTTTACTTCTATCTACCCCCGTATAGCGCTGCGGAATATGACGGCGCGCTACACATAAAGGCTTATAATAATAATAATAATAATAATCATGGGGAAAATAGCTATTGCTGAATCTGCTGGACTAGGACATAAACAGTTAAATATGTAAGTGGGCGGGGTAAGAGGACAATGCCGTCTATCAGCCAATCAGTGCTTATAGTGAAATGTATGTCATGGGGCAGCAGCCAATCAGAGCTCTTTGGTGCAGCAGAATGAACCGGAGTCTCCATCCGTGTCTTGCATCAGCTCCGCACTGACATCACTGCCCAGATACAAGTACAAGCGGGGACCCCAAGACACGCAGGGACCCCAAACACACAGAGACCCCAAACACACAGGGACCCCAAACACACAGAGACCCCAAACACACAGGGACCCCAAACACTCAGGGACCCCAAACACACAGGGACCCCAAGATACGCAGGGACCCCAAACACACAGGGACCCCAAACACACAGAGACCCCAAACACACAGGGACCCCAAACACACAGAGACCCCAAACACACAGGGACCCCAAACACACAGGGACCCCAAACACTCAGGGACCCCAAACACACAGGGACCCCAAGATACGCAGGGACCCCAAACACACAGGGACCCCAAACACACAGGGACCCCAAGACACGCAGGGACCCCAAACACACAGAGACCCCAAACACACAGGGACCCCAAACACACAGGGACCCCAAGATACGCAGGGACCCCAAACACACAGGGACCCCAAGACACGCAGGGACCCCAAACACACAGAGACCCCAAACACACAGGGACCCCAAACACTCAGGGACCCCAAACACACAGAGACCCCAAACACACAGAGACCCCAAACACTCAGGGACCCCAAACACACAGAGACCCCAAACACTCAGGGACCCCAAACACTCAGGGAACCCAAACACTCAGGGACCCCAAACACTCAGGGACCCCAAACACTCAGGGACCCCAAACACACAGGGACCCCAAACACACAGGGACCCCAAGACACACAGAGACCCCAAACACACAGAGACCCCAAACACACAGGGACCCCAAACACACAGGGACCCCAAACACTCAGGGACCCCAAACACACAGGGACCCCAAACACTCAGGGACCCCAAACACACAGGGACCCCAAGATACGCAGGGACCCCAAACACACAGGGACCCCAAGACACGCAGGGACCCCAAACACACAGAGACCCCAAACACACAGGGACCCCAAACACACAGGGACCCCAAGATACGCAGGGACCCCAAACACACAGGGACCCCAAGACACGCAGGGACCCCAAACACACAGAGACCCCAAACACACAGGGACCCCAAACACACAGGGACCCCAAACACTCAGGGACCCCAAACACACAGAGACCCCAAACACACAGAGACCCCAAACACTCAGGGACCCCAAACACACAGAGACCCCAAACACTCAGGGACCCCAAACACTCAGGGAACCCAAACACTCAGGGACCCCAAACACTCAGGGACCCCAAACACACAGAGACTCCAAACACTCAGGGACCCCAAACACACAGGGACCCCAAACACTCAGGGACCCCAAACAAACACGCAGGACCCCAAACACTCAGGGACCCCAAACACTCAGGGACCCCAAACACACAGAGACCCCAAACATTTAGGGACCCCAAACACTCAGGGACCCCAAACACACAGAGACCCCAAACACACAGGGACCCCAAACACACAGGGACCCCAAACACTCAGGGACCCCAAACACACAGAGACCCCAAACACACAGAGACCCCAAACACTCAGGGACCCCAAACACACAGAGACCCCAAACACTCAGGGACCCCAAACACTCAGGGAACCCAAACACTCAGGGACCCCAAACACTCAGGGACCCCAAACACACAGAGACTCCAAACACTCAGGGACCCCAAACACACAGGGACCCCAAACACTCAGGGACCCCAAACACTCAGGGACCTCAGACACTCAGGGACCCCAGACACTCAGGGACCCCAAACACACAGAGACCCCAAACACACAGGGACCCCAAACACACAGGGACCCCAAACACTCAGGGACCCCAAACACACAGAGACCCCAAACACACAGAGACCCCAAACACTCAGGGACCCCAAACACACAGAGACCCCAAACACTCAGGGACCCCAAACACTCAGGGAACCCAAACACTCAGGGAACCCAAACACTCAGGGACCCCAAACACTCAGGGACCCCAAACACACAGAGACTCCAAACACTCAGGGACCCCAAACACACAGGGACCCCAAACACTCAGGGACCCCAAACAAACACGCAGGACCCCAAACACTCAGGGACCCCAAACACTCAGGGACCCCAAACACACAGAGACCCCAAACATTTAGGGACCCCAAACACTCAGGGACCCCAAACACACAGAGACCCCAAACACACAGGGACCCCAAACACACAGGGACCCCAAACACTCAGGGACCCCAAACACACAGAGACCCCAAACACACAGAGACCCCAAACACTCAGGGACCCCAAACACACAGAGACCCCAAACACTCAGGGACCCCAAACACTCAGGGAACCCAAACACTCAGGGACCCCAAACACTCAGGGACCCCAAACACACAGAGACTCCAAACACTCAGGGACCCCAAACACACAGGGACCCCAAACACTCAGGGACCCCAAACAAACACGCAGGACCCCAAACACTCAGGGACCCCAAACACTCAGGGACCCCAAACACACAGAGACCCCAAACATTTAGGGACCCCAAACACTCAGGGACCCCAAACACACAGAGACCCCAAACACTCAGGGACCCCAAACAAACACGCAGGACCCCAAACTCTCAGGGACCCCAAGACACTCAGGACCCCAAACTCTCAGGGACCCCAAACACTCAGGGACCCCAAACACACAGAGACCCCAAACATTTAGGGACCCCAAACACTCAGGGACCCCAAACACAAAGGGACCCCAAACACTCAGAGACCCCAAACACACAGAGACCCCAAACACTCAGGGCCCACTAGACACTCAGGGACCCCAAACACTCAGGGACCCCAAACACTCAGGGACCCCAAACACTCAGGGACCCCAAACACTCAGGGCCCACTAGACACTCAGGGACCCCAAACACTCAGGGACCCCAAACACACACAGGGACCCCAAACACTCAGAGACCCCAAACACTCAGGGACCCCAAACACAAAGAGACCCCAAACACTAAGGGACCCCAAGACACTCAGGGACCCCAAACACACAGAGACCCCAAACACTCAGGGACCCCAAACACACAGGGACCCCAAACACACAGAGACCCCAAACACACAGGGACCCCAAACACACAGAGACCCCAAACACACAGAGACCCCAAACACACAGGGACCCCAAACACACAGGGACCCCAAACACTCAGAGACCCCAAACACACAGAGACCCCAAACACACAGGGACCCCAAACACACAGAGACCCCAAACACACAGGGACCCCAAACACTCAGGGACCACAAACACACAGAGACCCCAAACACTCAGGGACCCGAGACACTCAGGGACCCCAAACACTCAGGGACCCCAAACACACAGAGACCCCAAACACTCAGGGACCCCAAACACACAGGGACCCCAAGACACTCAGGGACCCCAAACACTCAGGGACCCCAAACACTCAGGGACCCCAAACACACAGAGACCCCAAACACTCAGGGACCCCAAACAAACACGCAGGACCCCAAACTCTCAGGGACCCCAAGACACTCAGGGACCCCAAACACTCAGCGACCCCAAACACATACGCAGGACCCCAAACACTCAGCGACCCCAAACACACACTCAGAGACCCCAAACACTCAGAGACCCCAAACACACAGGGACCCCAAACACACAGAGACCCCAAACATTTAGGGACCCCAAACACTCAGGGACTCCAAACACTCAGGGACCCCAAACACTCAGAGACCCCAAACACTCAGGGACTCCAAACACTCAGGGACCCCAAACACTCAGAGACCCCAAACACACAGAGACCCCAAACACTCAGGGACCCCAAACAAACATGCAGGACCCCAAACTCTCAGGGACCCCAAGACACTCAGGGACCCCAAACACTCAGCGACCCCAAACACATACGCAGGACCCCAAACACATTTAGAGACCCCAGATACTCAGGGACTCCCAAACACTCAGAGACCCAAAACACTCGGGGACCCCAAACACTCAGCGACCCCAAACACATACGCAGGACCCCAAACACATTTAGAGACCCCAGATACTCAGGGACTCCCAAACATTCAGGGACCCCAAACACTCATGGACCCCAAACACATTTAGAGACCCCAGATACTCAGGGACCCCAAACACTCAGGGAACCAGGACACTCAGGGACCCCAAACACTCAGGGACTCCGGACATTCAGGGACTCCGGACACTCAGGGACTCCGGACACTCAGGGACTCCGGACACTTAGGGACCCCGGACACTCAGGGACCCCAAACACTCAGGGACCCAGGATACTCAGGGACCCCAAACACTCAGGGACCTCAAACACTCAGGGACCTCAAACACTCAGGGACTCCGGACACTCAGGGACTCCGGACACTTAGGGACCCCAAACACTCAGGGACCCCAAACACTCAGGGACCCAAGACACTTAAGGACCCAAAACACGCAGGGACCTCATACAGGGACCCCGAACGCTCAGGGACTCCTAACACTAATGGACCCCAAACACTCAGGGACCCGGATAGTCAGGGACTCCCAAACACTCAGGGACCCAAGACACTCAGGGTCCCCAAACACTCAGGGACTCCGGATACTCAGGGACCCCAAACATTCAGGGACCCCAAACACTCATGGACCCCAAACACATTTAGAGATCCCAGATACTCAGGGACCCCCAAACACTCAGGGACTCAACACACAAAGACTCCGGACACTCAGGGATCCCCAAACACTCAGGGAACCAGGACACTCAGGGACCCCAAACACTCAGGGACTCCGGACACTCAGGGACTCCGGACACTCAGGGACTCCGGACACTCAGGGACTCCGGACACTTAGGGACCCCGGACACTCAGGGACCCCAAACACTCAGGGACCCCAAACACTCAGGGACCCAAGTCACTTAAGGACCCAAAACACGCAGGGACCTCATACAGGGACCCCGAACGCTCAGGGACTCCTAACACTAATGGACCCCAAACACTCAGAGACCCAAAACACTCAGGGACCCAAGACACTCAGGGTCCCCAAACACTCAGGGACTCCGGATACTCAGGGACTCCCAAACATTCAGGGACCCCAAACACTCATGGACCCCAAACACATTTAGAGACCCCAGATACTCAGGGACCCCAAAACACTCAGGGACTCCCAAACACTCAGGGACTCAAAACACTCAGGGACCCAAGACACTCAGGGACTCCGGACACTTAAGGACCGCGGACACTCAGGGACCCCAAACACTCAGGAACCCAAACACTCAGGGACCCAACACACGCAGGGACCTCATACAGGGACCCCTAACACTAAGGGACCCCGGATATTCAGGGACTCCCAAACACTCAGAGACCCAAACACTCAGGGTCCCCAAACACTCAGGGACTCCGGATACTCAGGGACTCCCAAACACTCAGGGACTCCCAAACACTCAGAGACCCCAAACACTCAGGGACCCAGGACACTCAGGGACTCCCAAACACTCAGGGACCCCAAACACTCAGGGACCCAGGACACTTAGGGACCCCAAACACTCAGGGACCCCAAACACGCAGTGGACCCAAGACACTCAGGGACCTCATACAGGGACCTCGAACGTTTAGGGACCCCGAACGCTCAGGGACTCGTAACATGCAGGGACCCCAAACACGCAGGAATCCCAAACAATCAGGGACCCCAATCACTGAGGGACCTCAGACGCTCAGGGACTCTGAATGCTCAGGGACCCCTAACACTCAAGGACCCCAAACACTCAGGGACCCCAAACACACAGGGACTCAGGATACTCAGGGACTCCCAAACACTCAGGGACCCCAAGACACTCAGGGGCCCCAAACACTCAGAGACCCCAAACACTCAGGGATTCCAAACACTCAGGGACTCCTAACACTCAGGGACCCCAAACACACAGAGACCCCAAACACTCAGGGACCCCAATCACTCAGGGACCCCAAACACTCAGGGACCCCAAACACACAGAGACCCCAAACACTCAGGGACCCCAAACACTCAGAGACCCCAAACACTCAGGGACCCCAAACACACAGAGACCCCAAACACTCAGGAACCCCAAACAAACACGCAGGACCCCAAACTCTCAGGGACCCCAAGACACTCAGGGACCCCAAACACACAGAGACCCCAAACACTCAGGGACCCCAAACACTCAGCGACCCCAAACATTCAGTGACCACAAACACTGAGGAACCCCAAGCCCCAACAAGGGATAACTGTAGCCATTATTTAAATATATATATATTTGGAGAAATAGACTAAAAAACTGGCAAAATGCTGAGAGCAAAACCAAAATACTAATTTATTACCCTTTGCATGCAATAATGCTACTGCAGAATCTGCCACCTTTTTTCTGCTGATCAACTTCCTGAGGTGGGAAGAAAACTTTGAAAGAAGAGGAAGATACTATCTGCACAACTAAAACTGCTGGCATAATAAAATGCTCATTAGTTTACTTGGACACAGACTTATGAGAAAATACAAGACAGAATCAGATGATAAAAGAAAACGGAGTCTGCGGTGAAGAATAATTGCATATAATAGTTACAAAAGTTTGGTTTATTTTACTTTCTAAAATTATTTTGTGCATTATGAGGTTTCGGTTTTCAAAACGCCTTTGAACATATTTGAGGTCAGTGGCCCTTTAAATAGAGTTAATATCTATCATAATTAGAAGGTGTGCTTTGCTGCACTGCGTACAAAAAGACTAGAAATCCCATAATGCTTTGTGTCAAAAGACAATTCCAGCGTTAAGTGCACATGTAATAGTCACGTCATGTGAATAAATGTGTCAGATACACACAGGGTTAATATTTACATGCATAATTATGTTGATTTATATATATATATAGAGAGAGAGGGGTCTCTCCCTCTCTATGTATCTCTCTGTATCTATCTATCTATCTATCTATCTATCTGTATCTATCTATCTGTCTATCTATCTATCTATCTATCTATCTATCTCTGTATCTATCTATCTATCTATCTATCTATCTATCTCTGTATCTATCTATCTCTGTATCTATCTATCTATCTGTATCTATCTATCTATCTATCTATCTATCTATCTCTGTATCTATCTATCTATCTATCTGTCTATCTCTGTATCTATCTATCTATCTATCTATCTATCTATCTATCTGTATCTATCTATCTATCTATCTATCTATCTATCTCTGTATCTATCTATCTATCTATCTGTCTATCTCTGTATCTATCTATCTATCTATCTATCTATCTCTGTATCTATCTATCTATCTATCTCTGTATCTATCTATCTATCTATCTCTGTATCTATCTATCTATCTATCTATCTATCTATCTATCTGTCTATCTCTGTATCTATCTATCTATCTCTGTATCTATCTATCTCTGTATCTATCTATCTATCTATATCTCTGTATCTATCTATCTACCTCTGTAGCTATCTATCATCTATCTATCTATCTATCTATCTATCTATCTATCTATCTCTGTACCTATCTCTGTATCTATCTATCTATCTATCTATCTCTGTATCTATCTATCTATCTATCTATCTATCTATCTATCTATCTTTCTATCTATCTATCTATCTTTCTATCTCTGTATCTATCTATCTATTTATCTATCTATCTCTGTACCTATCTATCTATCTATCTATCTATCTATCTGTCTATCTATCTATCTATCTATCTATCTATCTATCTATCTCTGTATCTATCTCTGTATCTATCTATCTATCTATGTAGCTATCTATCTATCTATATATCTTTCTATCTCTGTATCTATCTATCTATCTATCTATCTATCTATCTATCTCTGTATCTATCTATCTATCTATCTATTTATCTATCTATCTCTGTATCTATCTATCTATCTATTTATCTATCTATCTCTGTATCTATCTATCTATCTATTTATCTATCTATCTCTGTATCTATCTATCTATCTATTTATCTATCTATCTCTGTATCTATCTATCTATCTATCTATCTGTATCTATCTATCTATCTATCTCTGTATCTATCTATCTATCTATCTATCTATCTATCTCTGTATCTATCTATCTATCTATCTATCTATCTATCTATCTATCTGTATCTATCTATCTATCTATGTATCTATGTATCTATCTATCTATCTATCTATCTATCTATCTATCTATCTATCTATCTATCTATCCCTCAATCTATACCTCTATCTATCTATCTATCCATCTCTAGTTAGCCACCTGCCAACAGACCTAAATAGAAGAGTAAGTCGCAGTATGATGACCCTCCAATTCGAGGTACAGGCCGACTTGCAGTCTAAGTCACTAAGTCATCTAAATGTAAGATTTTCTTAGTTTTTTGCACAATGCTGTACATTGCTGTAATCTTACTCACAAACATGTAACGTTTTTCCCAAACTACTATTATAATGGATGACAGATATTCATCAACTCCCTATTAACCCTTTCACTGTCAGAGGGCCCTGCAGAGCATTGCAAAGTCAGTGAAAGGGTTAAGTACAGATCCAATACAATGGGACACACAATGACCTTCCTTTAGGACGCTGCCCTATACATAGGTAGGCGCCCCTCACATGCACCTGATAGTAAATACCCCCATACACAAAACAGGCAGCGCCCTAATACACTAAGTGGGGGTGACACGTGCAGCCCCCCACAGTGTGGCACTAATCCTGTAGTATAATGTGATCCGGGGGGGCTCTGAGTCTCATTTCCTTGCGTGACTTTCATCTTAAGTCCTATGTCCAGTGGGAGATGACCGGTGAGATGGTGCGTCCCTGACCAGCTGTGACGGACACAAAAGAGGGCCCCACGCTGGGAACAGCTGCAAGTGCCCCCCCCCCCCCCCCACGAGGGGGTATTGTGACCAGATCAATCCTATCTACTAATTACACACAATGAGGATGTGCTCAGTACTGTTATATGTGTGAGAGAAGCGGAGGGGTGTGTATACTCAGTATCACTATACAGGGCCGCCTGCTCATTATCAGTGTGTAGAGCTCATTATCAGTGTGTAGATACTCCTCATCATTATACAGTGCAGCCTGCTCATTATCAGTGTGTAGATACTCAGCATCACTATACAGCGCAGCCTGCTCATTATCAGTGTGTAGATACTCAGTATCATTATACAGCGCAGCCTGCTCATTATCAGTGTGTAGATACTCAGCATCATTATACAGCGCTGCCTGCTCATTATCAGTGAGTAGATACTCAGTATCATTATACAGCGCAGCCTGCTCATTATCAGTGTGTAGATACTCAGCATCATTATACAGAGCAGCCTGCTCATTATCAGTGTGGAGATACTCAGTATCATTATACAGCGCAGCCTGCTCATTATCAGTGTGTAGATACTCAGCATCATTATACAGCGCAGCCTGCTCATTATCAGTGTGTAGATACTCAGCATCATTATACAGCGCAGCCTGCTCATTATCCGTGTGTAGATACTCAGTATCATTATACAGTACAGCCTGCTCATTATCAGTGTGTAGATACTCAGCATCATTATACAGTGCAGCCTGCTCATTATCAGTGTGTAGATACTCAGTATCATTATACAGCGCAGCCTGCTCATTATCAGTGTGTAGATACTCAGCATCATTATACAGTGCAGCCTGCTCATTATCAGTGTGTAGATACTCAGCATCATTATACAGCGCAGCCTGCTCATTATCAGTGTGTAGATACTCAGCATCATTATACAGCGCAGCCTGCTCATTATCAGTGTGTAGATACTCAGTATCATTATACAGCGCAGCCTGCTCATTATCAGTGTGTAGATACTCACTATCATTATACAGCGCGGCCTGCTCATTATCAGTGTGTAGATACTCAGTATCATTATACAGCGCGGCCTGCTCATTATCAGTGTGTAGATACTCAGTATCATTATACAGCGCAGCCTGCTCATTATCAGTGTGTAGATACTCACTATCATTATACAGCGCGGCCTGCTCATTATCAGTGTGTAGATACTCAGCATCATTATACAGCGCCGCCTGCTCATTATAAGGGTGTAGATACTCAGCATCATTATACAGTGCAGCCTGCTCATTATCAGTGTGTAGATACTCAGTATCATTATACAGCGCTGCCTGCTCATTATCAGTGTGTAGATACTCAGTATCACTATACAGCGCAGCCTGCTCATTATCAGTGTGTACTCAGCATCACTATACAGCGCAGCCTGCTCATTATCAGTGTGTAGATACTCAGTATCACTATACAGCGCAGCCTGCTCATTATCAGTGTGTAGATACTCAGTATCATTATATAGCGCAGCCTGCTCATTATCAGTGTGTAGATACTCAGCATCATTATACAGTGCAGCCTGCTCATTATCAGTGTGTAGATACTCAGTATCATTATACATCGCGGCCTGCTCATTATCAGTGTGTAGATACTCAGTATCATTATACAGCGCAGCCTGCTCATTATCAGTGTGTATATACTCAGCATCATTATACAGCGCAGCCTGCTCATTATCAGTGTGTAGATACTCAGTATCATTATACAGGGCAGCCTGCTCATTATCAGTGTGTAGATACTCAGCATCATTATACAGCGCGGCCTGCTCATTATCAGTGTGTAGATACTCATCATCATTATACAGCGCAGCCTGCTCATTATCAGTGTGTAGATACTCAGCATTATTACACAGCGCGGCCTGCTCATTATCAGTGTGCAGATACTCAGTATCATTATACAGCGCAGCCTGCTCATTATCAGTGTGTAGATACTCAGTATCATTATACAGCGCAGCCTGCTCATTATCAGTGTGTAGATACTCAGTATCATTATACAGCGCAGCCTGCTCATTATCAGTGTGTAGATACTCAGTATCATTATACAGCGCAGCCTGCTCATTATCAGTGTGTAGATACTCAGCATCATTATACAGTGCAGCCTGCTCATTATCAGTGTGTAGATACTCAGTATCATTATACAGTGCAGCCTGCTCATTATCAGTCTGTAGATACTCAGCATCATTATACAGTGCAGCCTGCTCATTATCAGTCTGTAGATACTCAGCATCATTATACAGCGCAGCCTGCTCATTATCAGTGTGTAGATACTCAGTATCATTATACAGCGCAGCCTGCTCATTATCAGTGTGTAGATACTCAGCATCATTATACAGTGCAGCCTGCTCATTATCAGTCTGTAGATACTCAGCATCATTATACAGCGCAGCCTGCTCATTATCAGTGTGTAGATACTCAGTATCATTATACAGCGCTGCCTGCTCATTATCAGTGTGTAGATACTCAGTATCATTATACAGCGCAGCCTGCTCATTATCAGTGTGTAGATACTCAGTATCATTATACAGTGCAGCCTGCTCATTATCAGTCTGTAGATATTCAGCATCATTATACAGCGCAGCCTGCTCATTATCGGTGTGTAGATACTCAGCATCATTATACAGCGCTGCCTGCTCATTATCAGTGTGTAGATACTCAGCATCATTATACAGCGCTGCCTGCTCATTATCAGTGTGTAGATACTCAGCATCATTATACAGCGCAGCCTGCTCATTATCAGTGTATAGATACTCAGCATCATTATACAGAGCAGCCTGCTCATTATCAGTGTGTAGATACTCAGTATCATTATACAGCGCAGCCTGCTCATTATCAGTGTGTAGATACTCAGTATCATTATACAGCGCAGCCTGCTCATTATCAGTGTGTAGATACTCAGTATCATTATACAGCGCAGCCTGCTCATTATCAGTGTGTAGATACTCAGCATCATTATACAGCGCAGCCTGCTCATTATCAGTGTGTAGATACTCAGCATCATTATACAGCGCAGCCTGCTCATTATCAGTGTGTAGATACTCAGTATCATTATACAGCGCGGCCTGCTCATTATCAGTGTGTAGATACTCAGTATCATTATACAGCGCAGCCTGCTCATTATCAGTGTGTAGATACTCAGCATCATTATACAGCGCAGCCTGCTCATTATCAGTGTGTAGATACTCAGTATCATTATACAGCGCGGCCTGCTCATTATCAGTGTGTAGATACTCAGCATCATTATACAGCGCAGCCTGCTCATTATCAGTGTGTAGATACTCAGTATCATTATACAGCGCAGCCTGCTCATTATCAGTGTGTAGATACTCAGCATCATTATACAGTGCAGCCTGCTCATTATCAGTGTGTAGATACTCAGCATCATTATACAGTGCAGCCTGCTCATTATCAGTGTGTAGATACTCAGCATCATTATACAGTGCAGCCTGCTCATTATCAGTGTGTAGATACTCAGCATCATTATACAGTGCAGCCTGCTCATTATCAGTGTGTAGATACTCAGTATCATTATACAGCGCAGCCTGCTCATTATCAGTGTGTAGATACTCAGTATCATTATACAGCGCAGCCTGCTCATTATCAGTGTGTAGATACTCAGTATCATTATACAGCGCAGCCTGCTCATTATCAGTGTGTAGATACTCAGCATCATTATACAGCACAGCCTGCTCATTATCAGTGTGTAGATACTCAGCATCATTATACAGCGCAGCCTGCTCATTATCAGTGTGTAGATACTCAGCATCATTATACATCGCAGCCTGCTCATTATCAGTGTGTAGATACTCAGTATCATTATACAGTGCGGCCTGCTCATTATCAGTGTGTAGATACTCAGTATCATTATACAGCGCAGCCTGCTCATTATCAGTGTGTAGATACTCAGCATCATTATACAGCGCGGCCTGCTCATTATCAGTGTGTAGATACTCAGGATCATTATACAGTGCAGCCTGCTCATTATCAGTGTGTAGATACTCAGCATCATTATACAGCGCAGCCTGCTCATTATCCGTGTGTAGATACTCAGTATCATTATACAGCACAGCCTGCTCATTATCAGTGTGTAGATACTCAGCATCATTATACAGTGCAGCCTGCTCATTATCAGTGTGTAGATACTCAGCATCATTATACAGTGCAGCCTGCTCATTATCAGTGTGTAGATACTCAGTATCATTATACAGCGCAGCCTGCTCATTATCAGTGTGTAGATACTCAGCATCATTATACAGCGCAGCCTGCTCATTATCAGTGTGTAGATACTCAGTATCATTATACAGCGCAGCCTGCTCATTATAAGGGTGTAGATACTCAGCATCATTATACAGCGCAGCCTGCTCATTATCAGTGTGTAGATACTCAGTATCACTATACAGCGCAGCTTGCTCATTATAAGGGTGTAGATACTCAGCATCATTATACAGCGCAGCCTGCTCATTATCAGTGTGTAGATACTCAGCATCATTATACAGCGCAGCCTGCTCATTATCAGTGTGTAGATACTCAGCATCATTATACAGCGCAGCCTGCTCATTATCAGTGTGTAGATACTCAGCATCATTATACAGCGCAGCCTGCTCATTATCAGTGTGTAGATACTCAGTATCATTATACAGCGCAGCCTGCTCATTATCAGTGTGTAGATACTCAGCATCATTATACAGCGCAGCCTGCTCATTATCAGTGTGTAGATGCTCAGTATCATTATACAGCGCAGCCTGCTCATTATCAGTGTGTAGATACTCAGTATCATTATACAGCGCGGCCTGCTCATTATCAGTGTGTAGATACTCAGCATCATTATACAGCGCAGCATGCTCATTATCAGTGTGTAGATACTCAGTATCATTATACAGCACAGCCTGCTCATTATCAGTGTGTAGATACTCAGTATCATTATACAGCGCTGCCTGCTCATTATCAGTGTGTAGATACTCAGTATCACTATACAGCGCAGCCTGCTCATTATCAGTGTGTAGATACTCAGCATCACTATACAGCGCAGCCTGCTCATTATCAGTGTGTAGATACTCAGTATCACTATACAGCGCAGCCTGCTCATTATCAGTGTGTAGATACTCAGTATCACTATACAGCGCAGCCTGCTCATTATCAGTGTGTAGATACTCAGTATCACTATACAGCGCAGCCTGCTCATTATCAGTGTGTAGATACTCAGTATCATTATACAGTGCAGCCTGCTCATTATCAGTGTGTAGATACTCAGTATCATTATACAGCGCGGCCTGCTCATTATCAGTGTGTAGATACTCAGCATCATTATACAGCGCAGCCTGCTCGTTATCAGTGTGTAGATACTCAGTATCATTATACAGCGCAGCCTGCTCGTTATCAGTGTGTAGATACTGAGTATCATTATACAGCGCAGCCTGCTCATTATCAGCGTGTAGATACTCAGCATCATTATACAGCGCAGCCTGCTCATTATCAGTGTGTAGATACTCAGCATCATTATACAGCGCAGCCTGCTCATTATCAGTGTGTAGATACTCAGTATCATTATACAGCGCAGCCTGCTCATTATCAGTGTGTAGATACTCAGCATCATTATACAGTGCAGCCTGCTCATTATCAGTGTGTAGATACTCAGTATCATTATACAGCGCAGCCTGCTCATTATCAGTGTGTAGATACTGAGTATCATTATACAGCGCAGCCTGCTCATTATCAGTGTGTAGATACTCACTATCATTATACAGCGCGGCCTGCTCATTATCAGTGTGTAGATACTCAGTATCATTATACAGCGCGGCCTGCTCATTATCAGTGTGTAGATACTCAGTATCATTATACAGCGCGGCCTGCTCATTATCAGTGTGTAGATACTCAGTATCATTATACAGCGCAGCCTGCTCATTATCAGTGTGTAGATACTCAGCATCATTATACAGCGCAGCCTGCTCATTATCAGTGTGTAGATACTCAGCATCATTATACAGCGCAGCCTGCTCATTATCAGTGTGTAGATACTCAGCATTATTACACAGCGCGGCCTGCTCATTATCAGTGTGCAGATACTCAGTAGCATTATACAGCGCAGCCTGCTCATTATCAGTGTGTAGATACTCAGCATCATTATACAGCGCAGCCTGCTCATTATCAGTGTGTAGATACTCAGCATCATTATACAGCGCAGCCTGCTCATTATCAGTGTGTAGATACTCAGTATCATTATACAGCGCAGCCTGCTCATTATCAGTGTGTAGATACTCAGTATCATTATACAGCGCAGCCTGCTCATTATCAGTGTGTAGATACTCAGTATCATTATACAGCGCAGCCTGCTCATTATCAGTGTGTAGATACTCAGTATCATTATACAGCGCAGCCTGCTCATTATCAGTGTGTAGATACTCAGTATCATTATACAGCGCGGCCTGCTCATTATCAGTGTGTAGATACTCAGTATCATTATACAGCGCAGCCTGCTCATTATCAGTGTGTAGATACTCAGTATCATTATACAGCGCAGCCTGCTCATTATCAGTGTGTAGATACTCAGTATCATTATACAGCGCAGCCTGCTCATTATCAGTGTGTAGATACTCAGCATCATTATACAGCGCAGCCTGCTCATTATCAGTGTGTAGATACTCAGTATCATTATACAGCGCGGCCTGCTCATTATCAGTGTGTAGATACTCAGCATCATTATACAGCGCAGCCTGCTCATTATCAGTGTGTAGATACTGTGACAAACCACTTCTTTTACAGGTAGGATTGTCACCGATCTTGCAGTAACCACAGCCTTCTAGGGTATACAAAGTCCAGGACACCTTCAGCTCAGTTTTCCTCTTTTATTCAGTTTGAAAAAACAGGTACTTTAAATAATAACAAAACAAACAAAATCCCTTGCTCTTACTTGAGCTCTTACTAGACAGTACTTGCTATCTGCAATTGGGTGGCTTTCCCACTTACCAATTTCCTAAACAAAAGCAATGTCTTTGCAATAAGCGCAGCCTCTCCTAGCTGTCTTTTCCTCTCCCCTTGGAGCAGGCTGCTCTCTTCTTTTAAAGGCCTGTCTGCTAATTGAGTAGCTACAGGTGAGTGCCAATTAGCTAACTCTTAAAAACCAGATCCAAGCTGTGGTCTGTTTATACAGCAACTAGTGCTGTTGGAGCATTGGCCCCCCCTGCTCTCCAAATACTCCGCCCCAGGGACCCATACCATGTTTTGCAGAGCATCAGCTATGCATATTGCAAACTGTAACATCTCTCCCTGGGGCATTTAACTGCGAAATCCTCTGGTTGCTGTCTAGCAAATCAGGTCTGATGTATCTCCCATCAACCACTATTCCACCTTTATTCTCACATATCCTCCCCCCCAGCTCATACCCAAGGGTTTGAGCGACCATGGAAATCAGGGAGTGTACCCTCGAAAGCCCATCAGCATTACCTTGTTGCAGACCAGCCCTGTGTTCCACAGTGAAATCAAAAGATTGCAAACTCAAAAACCATCTGGTTACTCTGGAGTTACTTTCCCTGTTCTGATACATCCACGTCAGAGGAGCATGGTCCGTTATCAATCGAAACCTTCTGCCTAGTAGGTAGTATTTAAGAGAGTCTAATGCCCACTTAATAGCAAGACACTCTTTTTCAACAATAGAGTAGTTCTTCTCATGTGGGTTTAACTTTCTGCTCAAAAAGAAAACAGGGTGTTCTTCACCCTGGTATTCCTGTGAAAGAACAGCCCCCAAGCCCACATCAGAAGCATCTGTCTGAACTATAAAATCCCTGGAAAAATCTGGGGTCACTAAGACAGGATGGCTACAGATAGCTTCCTTCAGACTCTTAAAAGCCTTTTCTGCCTCAGGGCACCATTTAACTATGACTGGGGATTTTGCTTTAATAAGGTCTGTCAGGGGTGCAGCAATGGTAGCAAAATCTGGAATGAACCGCCTATAATATCCAATGAAACCCAAAAATGCCTTTACTTGTTTCTTTGTAAGGGGCTGTGGCCATTTTTGTATGGCTTCTACTTTGGCTTCCTGTGGTTTAACCAAACCCCTCCCAATAGAATAACCTAAGTACTTAGCTTCCTCTAAACCAATCGTACACTTGGAAGGATTGGCAGTTAAGCCTGCTGAGCGGATAGCATCAAGTACCGCTTGAACTTTAGGGAGGTGGGATTCCCAGTCTGCACTGTGGATGACGACATCATCCAAGTATGCTGCAGCATAACGAACATGAGGTTTAAGAATTCTGTCCATCATTCGTTGGAATGTGGCAGGTGCCCCATGTAACCCAAATGGCAATACAGTGTACTGAAACAGGCCACGGGGTGTTGAAAAGGCTGTCTTTTCTTTGGCTCTTTCAGTGAGCGGGACCTGCCAGTAACCCTTTGTTAAATCCAAGGTTGTTAGATAACGAGCTTTGCCCAGTCTTTCTATTAACTCATCAACTCTTGGCATTGGGTAAGCATCAAATTTTGAGAGGGCGTTTAACTTGCGGTAGTCATTGCAGAACCTCCATGTGCCATCAGGTTTTGGCACCAATACAATAGGACTACTCCAGTTACTCTGGGATTCTTCAATGACTCCAAGTTTTAACATGCTCTCAACCTCTAAGTTTATAACCTCCCTCCGGGCCTCAGGAATTCTATAGGGTTTGAGGTTAACTCTTTTCCCTGGTTCGGTTATTATGTCATGTTTAATCACTTTAGTCTTTCCTGGAACTATCGAGAAAACATCCCTATTTCTTCTGATGAAATCTCTGACCTCTTGCTTTTGATGGACAGACAGAGTCTTAGATACGTTCACATCTGGCTCTACTATAGGAGGTTCTGAAGGTTTTAAAGCAACCAGGACCTCCCTGTCCTTCCATGGCTTTAACAGATTTATATGATACAACTGTTCAGGCTTTCTTCTTCCTGGTTGTCTGACTTTATAATTGACATCACTCACTTTCTCTATTATTTCATAGGGTCCATGCCAAGTCGCAAGGAACTTATTCTCCCCAGTAGGGACCAGAACCAATACCCTGTCTCCAGGTTGGAACACTCTGACTCTAGCATTACGGTTATAGCTGTTTTTCTGAGCCTGCTGGACTTCCAGCATGTGTTCCCTGACAATAGGCATGATGGTGGCCATTCTATCCTGCATTTGAGCTATATGCTCAATTACACTCCTGTGAGGAGTAGTCTCCTGTTCCCAGGTCTCCTTAGCAATATCCAATATTCCCCTGGGATGTCTTCCATATAATAATTCAAAAGGAGAGAAGCCCGTGGAGGCCTGTGGAACTTCCCTAATGGAAAACAGTAGATATGGCAATAAAAAATCCCAATTTCTTCCATCTGCATCAATTACCTTGCGTAGCATACTCTTAAGGGTTTTGTTGAACCTCTCTACTAAACCATCAGTCTGTGGGTGATATACTGAGGTCTTAAGATGTTTAACCTGCAAGAGCCTGCACAACTCTTTTGTGACTCTGGACATGAACGGGGTCCCCTGGTCTGTCAGTATTTCTTTAGGGATACCCACCCTACTGAACATCAACATAAGTTCCTTAGCTATTAGCTTTGCAGAGGTATTACGCAAGGAATGGCCTCAGGATAGCGAGTTGCATAGTCCAAGATGACTAATATATATTGGTGTCCCCTAGCGGACTTTACCAGTGGCCCCACTAAGTCCATAGCGATCCTTTCAAAAGGCACGTTAATTATGGGTAAGGGTACAAGTGGACTACGAAAAGTCTTGAAAGGAGCCCTGTACTGGCACTCAGGACATGAGGAGCAATAGTTTGTAATAGCAGCAAACACTCCAGGCCAGTAAAACCGTCTAAGGACTCTCTCTCTAGTTTTTTCGACTCCCAAGTGTCCCCCTAATATGTGGCTGTGAGCCAACTTTAGCACTATATTCTGGTAAGTCTGAGGAACCAACAGCTGCCTAATGATGTCTGAATCCTTTTTTTTCTACACGGTAAATTAGGTCATTTTGTACTTCAAAATAGGGGAACGGCAGTGCTCCTCCTGGCTGATTAACAACCCCGTTTACAACTTTAATATCATTTCTAGCTGTCACTAAAGTGGGATCTTCCCACTGAGCGCTTTTAAAATTACCTGGACTAATTCCAATATCAATTAAGTCCTTATCCTTATCTGCATTATTAGTAGGCTCCTCACTAGTTTGAGCTGGGTTATCTCCTATTAATACTGGTTTAGGGCAGTATTTTTTCTTTTTCCTTATTTTTCCGTCACAGTGGTCAAAACCCAAGTCAATATCGGAAAAGGGAACACATTATCCTCGACAGACTGACTCATTTCTGATAAATTTTGATCTGTCTTTTGTAAAGCTGCCCATAATTTTAGAAAATGAGGAAAGTCTCTACCGATCACTACCTCATGGGCTAATCTAGGTACTACACCCACTCGGTACTTTAAATTCCCATACTGGGTTCCAATATTTACTTCCGCAGTGGGGTATTCCTTTTTATCACCATGAACACAGATAATGCCTATTTTCTGTCCATGATCAGGTTTTACACAAGGTATTATAGACTCTGCTACCAACGTAACCATACTACCTGAATCAAGTAATGCTTTAGACATTTTTCCATTCACAGTTACACAGCATTTATGAGCGTTATTATCATAGTCATTGTTAGCAACACCACAACAACTGAGCAAAAATGAACGTGTTCCCTCATTTTTGCCCATATTGCATTCCATAGGTTCATCCTTAAATGGACAGTCTTTGGCCATATGACCATCCTCTTTGCACTTGAAACATTTGACAGTACAGTCTGACCACCAATTAGTTCCCGTTCCCAGGCCTATTAGACCTGGATGCCCCCCTTAAACCTTGAACAGTCTTACCCGGTCTTGCAGAATCTTGGGGCTTAGGATTTCGAGGGTTTGCCTGTGAAGTAGGACATAGCAGTTCTCCTGCAGCCGCATATCTTTCCACCAAGGCAATCAGTTGGTCAGCTGTATGGGGGTCACTTTGGCTGACCCAGCGACGCAGGGAAGCTGGTAAACCACGCAAAAACCGGTCCATTACTAAGGTTTCCACAATGTGGCTAGCTGAATGGATTTCAGGTTGTAACCATTTCCGTGCAAGGTGTATGAGGTCAAACATTTGGGAACGTGCGGCTTTGTCTGAAGAATATGACCATGAGTGGAACCTTTGGGCACGTACTGCAGAGGTTACACCCAGTCGTGCCAAGATTTCAGCTTTCAATTTGCTGTAGCTACTTGCATCGGCTGGTTCTAGGTCATAATATGCCTTCTGCGGCTCTCCACTTAGGAACGGTGCCAGTATGCTTGCCCACTCACCAGCCGGCCATCCGTCCCTCTCAGCAGTGCGCTCAAATGCCAGAAGGTACGCCTCAACATCATCTGATGCGGTCATTTTCTGAAGATAGTGGCTCGCCCGAATCACCTTTGGCCCCTGGTATCTTCCATCAGGGTCTCCATTCAGTTTTCCAGAGATCGCTTGGATTACCTGTTGTAGTCCCTGGGTGACTTTTTGCTGCTCCTCACGGGCTACTTTAAACATCTCCGCTTGTGTCACAACAAGCTGTTTCACCAAGGACTCAGTGCCCTCCATTTGTGTTTTGGCCAGGACTTTAGCACTCTCTGCCTGGGCCAGCACCAGTTGCTGCAGGGCTGCACTGTTTTCTGCAGCTCTCCTGTTAGTCTCCTGTTGCACAGAGGAGGATTGGATCAGAGCCTTGATAACATCCTCCATGTTGAGCTTTAAATGACTTCTACCCTCAGGCTTACGTGGATGCCCGCATTCTCCACCATATGTGACAAACCACTTCTTTTACAGGTAGGATTGTCACCGATCTTGCAGTAACCACAGCCTTCTAGGGTATACAAAGTCCAGGACACCTTCAGCTCAGTTTTCCTCTTTTATTCAGTTTGAAAAAACAGGTACTTTAAATAATAACAAAACAAACAAAATCCCTTGCTCTTACTTGAGCTCTTACTAGACAGTACTTGCTATCTGCAATTGGGTGGCTTTCCCACTTACCAATTTCCTAAACAAAAGCAATGTCTTTGCAATAAGCGCAGCCTCTCCTAGCTGTCTTTTCCTCTCCCCTTGGAGCAGGCTGCTCTCTTCTTTTAAAGGCCTGTCTGCTAATTGAGTAGCTACAGGTGAGTGCCAATTAGCTAACTCTTAAAAACCAGATCCAAGCTGTGGTCTGTTTATACAGCAACTAGTGCTGTTGGAGCATTGGCCCCCCCTGCTCTCCAAATACTCCGCCCCAGGGACCCATACCATGTTTTGCAGAGCATCAGCTATGCATATTGCAAACTGTAACATCTCTCCCTGGGGCATTTAACTGCGAAATCCTCTGGTTGCTGTCTAGCAAATCAGGTCTGATGTATCTCCCATCAACCACTATTCCACCTTTATTCTCACAATACTCAGCATCATTATACAGCGCAGCCTGCTCATTATCAGTGTGTAGATACTCAGTATCATTATACAGCGCAGCCTGCTCATTATAAGGGTGTAGATACTCAGCATCATTATACAGCGCAGCCTGCTCATTATCAGTGTGTAGATACTCAGTATCACTATACAGCGCAGCCTGCTCATTATAAGGGTGTAGATACTCAGCATCATTATACAGCGCAGCCTGCTCATTATCAGTGTCCCAGTGTGTAGATACTCAGCATCATTATACAGCGCAGCCTGCTCATTATCAGTGTGTAGATACTCAGCATCATTATACAGCGCAGCCTGCTCATTATCAGTGTGTAGATACTCAGTATCATTATACAGCGCAGCCTGCTCATTATCAGTGTGTAGATACTCACTATCATTATACAGCGCAGCCTGCTCTTTATCAGTGTGTAGATACTCAGTATCATTATACAGCGCAGCCTGCTCATTATCAGTGTGTAGATACTCTGTATCATTATACAGCGCAGCCTGCTCATTATCAGTGTGTAGATACTCAGTATCATTATACAGCGCGGCCTGCTCATTATCAGTGTGTAGATACTCAGCATCATTATACAGCGCAGCCTGCTCATTATCAGTGTGTAGATACTCAGCATCATTATACATCGCAGCCTGCTCATTATCAGTGTGTAGATACTCAGTATCATTATACAGCGCAGCCTGCTCATTATCAGTGTGTAGATACTCAGCATCATTATACAGTGCAGCCTGCTCATTATCAGTGTGTAGATACTCAGCATCATTATACAGCGCAGCCTGCTCATTATCAGTGTGTAGATACTCAGCATCATTATACAGCGCAGCCTGCTCATTATCAGTGTGTAGATACTCAGTATCATTATACAGCGCAGCCTGCTCATTATAAGGGTGTAGATACTCAGCATCATTATACAGCGCAGCCTGCTCATTATCAGTGTGTAGATACTCAGTATCACTATACAGCGCAGCCTGCTCATTATAAGGGTGTAGATACTCAGCATCATTATACAGCGCAGCCTGCTCATTATCAGTGTGTAGATACTCAGTATCATTATACAGCGCAGCCTGCTCATTATCAGTGAGTAGATACTCAGTATCATTATACAGCGCAGCCTGCTCATTATCAGTGTGTAGATACTCCTCATCATTATACAGCGCAGCCTGCTCATTATCAGTGTGTAGATACTCAGTATCATTATACAGCGCAGCCTGCTCATTATCAGTGTGTAGATACTCAGTATCATTATACAGCGCAGCCTGCTCATTATCAGTGTGTAGATACTCAGCATCATTATACAGCGCAGCCTGCTCATTATCAGTGTGTACATACTCAGTATCATTATACAGCGCAGCCTGCTCATTATCAGTGTGTAGATACTCTGTATCATTATACAGTGCAGCCTGCTCATTATCAGTGTGTAGATACTCAGCATCATTATACAGCGCAGCATGCTCATTATCAGTGTGTAGATACTCAGTATCATTATACAGCGCAGCCTGCTCATTATCAGTGTGTAGATACTCAGTATCATTATACAGCGCAGCCTGCTCATTATCAGTGTGTAGATACTCAGTATCATTATACAGCGCAGCCTGCTCATTATCAGAGTGTAGATACTCAGCATCATTATACAGCGCAGCCTGCTCATTATCAGTGTGTAGATACTCAGTATCATTATACAGTGCAGCCTGCTCATTATCAGAGTGTAGATACTCAGCATCATTATACAGTGCAGCCTGCTCATTATCAGTGTGTAGATACTCAGTATCATTATACAGAGCAGCCTGCTCATTATCAGTGTGTAGATACTCAGCATCATTATACAGCGCAGCCTGCTCATTATCAGTGTGTAGATACTCAGTATCATTATACAGCGCAGCCTGCTCATTATCAGTGTGTAGATACTCAGTATCATTATACAGTGCGGCCTGCTCATTATCAGTGTGTAGATACTCAGTATCATTATACAGCGCAGCCTGCTCATTATCAGTGTGTAGATACTCAGTATCACTATACAGCGCAGCCTGCTCATTATCAGTGTGTAGATACTCAGTATCATTATACAGCGCGGCCTGCTCATTATAAGGGTGTAGATACTCAGCATCATTATACAGCGCAGCCTGCTCATTATCAGTGTGTAGATACTCAGCATCATTATACAGTGCAGCCTGCTCATTATCAGTGTGTAGATACTCAGTATCATTATACAGCGCAGCCTGCTCATTATCAGTGTGTAGATACTCAGCATCATTATACAGCGCAGCCTGCTCATTATCAGTGTGTAGATACTCAGCATCATTATACAGCGCAGCCTGCTCATTATCAGTGTGTAGATACTCAGTATCATTATACAGCGCAGCCTGCTCATTATCAGTGTGTAGATACTCAGTATCATTATACAGCGCGGCCTGCTCATTATCAGTGTTTAGATACTCAGTATCATTATACAGCGTGGCCTGCTCATTATAAGGGTGTAGATACTCAGCATCATTATACAGCGCAGCCTGCTCATTATCAGTGTGTAGATGCTCAGTATCATTATACAGCGCAGCCTGCTCATTATCAGTGTGTAGATACTCAGTATCATTATACAGCGCAGCCTGCTCATTATCAGTGTGTAGATACTCAGCATCATTATACAGCGCAGCCTGCTCATTATCAGTGTGTAGATGCTCAGTATCATTATACAGCGCAGCCTGCTCATTATCAGTGTGTAGATACTCAGTATCATTATACAGCGCTGCCTGCTCATTATCAGTGTGTAGATACTCAGCATCATTATACAGCGCAGCATGCTCATTATCAGTGTGTAGATACTCAGTATCATTATACAGCACAGCCTGCTCATTATCAGTGTGTAGATACTCAGTATCATTATACAGCGCTGCCTGCTCATTATCAGTGTGTAGATACTCAGTATCACTATACAGCGCAGCCTGCTCATTATCAGTGTGTAGATACTCAGCATCACTATACAGCGCAGCCTGCTCATTATCAGTGTGTAGATACTCAGTATCACTATACAGCGCAGCCTGCTCATTATCAGTGTGTAGATACTCAGTATCATTATACAGCGCAGCCTGCTCATTATCAGTGTGTAGATACTCAGCATCATTATACAGCGCAGCCTGCTCATTATCAGTGTGTAGATACTGTGACAAACCACTTCTTTTACAGGTAGGATTGTCACCGATCTTGCAGTAACCACAGCCTTCTAGGGTATACAAAGTCCAGGACACCTTCAGCTCAGTTTTCCTCTTTTATTCAGTTTGAAAAAACAGGTACTTTAAATAATAACAAAACAAACAAAATCCCTTGCTCTTACTTGAGCTCTTACTAGACAGTACTTGCTATCTGCAATTGGGTGGCTTTCCCACTTACCAATTTCCTAAACAAAAGCAATGTCTTTGCAATAAGCGCAGCCTCTCCTAGCTGTCTTTTCCTCTCCCCTTGGAGCAGGCTGCTCTCTTCTTTTAAAGGCCTGTCTGCTAATTGAGTAGCTACAGGTGAGTGCCAATTAGCTAACTCTTAAAAACCAGATCCAAGCTGTGGTCTGTTTATACAGCAACTAGTGCTGTTGGAGCATTGGCCCCCCCCTGCTCTCCAAATACTCCGCCCCAGGGACCCATACCATGTTTTGCAGAGCATCAGCTATGCATATTGCAAACTGTAACATCTCTCCCTGGGGCATTTAACTGCGAAATCCTCTGGTTGCTGTCTAGCAAATCAGGTCTGATGTATCTCCCATCAACCACTATTCCACCTTTATTCTCACAATACTCAGCATCATTATACAGCGCAGCCTGCTCATTATCAGTGTGTAGATACTCAGTATCATTATACAGCGCAGCCTGCTCATTATAAGGGTGTAGATACTCAGCATCATTATACAGCGCAGCCTGCTCATTATCAGTGTGTAGATACTCAGTATCACTATACAGCGCAGCCTGCTCATTATAAGGGTGTAGATACTCAGCATCATTATACAGCGCAGCCTGCTCATTATCAGTGTCCCAGTGTGTAGATACTCAGCATCATTATACAGCGCAGCCTGCTCATTATCAGTGTGTAGATACTCAGCATCATTATACAGCGCAGCCTGCTCATTATCAGGTGTGTAGATACTCAGTATCATTATACAGCGCAGCCTGCTCATTATCAGTGTGTAGATACTCACTATCATTATACAGCGCAGCCTGCTCTTTATCAGTGTGTAGATACTCAGTATCATTATACAGCGCAGCCTGCTCATTATCAGTGTGTAGATACTCTGTATCATTATACAGCGCAGCCTGCTCATTATCAGTGTGTAGATACTCAGTATCATTATACAGCGCGGCCTGCTCATTATCAGTGTGTAGATACTCAGCATCATTATACAGCGCAGCCTGCTCATTATCAGTGTGTAGATACTCAGCATCATTATACATCGCAGCCTGCTCATTATCAGTGTGTAGATACTCAGTATCATTATACAGCGCAGCCTGCTCATTATCAGTGTGTAGATACTCAGCATCATTATACAGTGCAGCCTGCTCATTATCAGTGTGTAGATACTCAGCATCATTATACAGCGCAGCCTGCTCATTATCAGTGTGTAGATACTCAGCATCATTATACAGCGCAGCCTGCTCATTATCAGTGTGTAGATACTCAGTATCATTATACAGCGCAGCCTGCTCATTATAAGGGTGTAGATACTCAGCATCATTATACAGCGCAGCCTGCTCATTATCAGTGTGTAGATACTCAGTATCACTATACAGCGCAGCCTGCTCATTATAAGGGTGTAGATACTCAGCATCATTATACAGCGCAGCCTGCTCATTATCAGTGTGTAGATACTCAGTATCATTATACAGCGCAGCCTGCTCATTATCAGTGAGTAGATACTCAGTATCATTATACAGCGCAGCCTGCTCATTATCAGTGTGTAGATACTCAGTATCATTATACAGCGCAGCCTGCTCATTATCAGTGTGTAGATACTCAGTATCATTATACAGCGCAGCCTGCTCATTATCAGTGTGTAGATACTCAGCATCATTATACAGCGCAGCCTGCTCATTATCAGTGTGTACATACTCAGTATCATTATACAGCGCAGCCTGCTCATTATCAGTGTGTAGATACTCTGTATCATTATACAGTGCAGCCTGCTCATTATCAGTGTGTAGATACTCAGCATCATTATACAGCGCAGCATGCTCATTATCAGTGTGTAGATACTCAGTATCATTATACAGCGCAGCCTGCTCATTATCAGTGTGTAGATACTCAGTATCATTATACAGCGCAGCCTGCTCATTATCAGTGTGTAGATACTCAGTATCATTATACAGCGCAGCCTGCTCATTATCAGAGTGTAGATACTCAGCATCATTATACAGCGCAGCCTGCTCATTATCAGTGTGTAGATACTCAGTATCATTATACAGTGCAGCCTGCTCATTATCAGAGTGTAGATACTCAGCATCATTATACAGTGCAGCCTGCTCATTATCAGTGTGTAGATACTCAGTATCATTATACAGAGCAGCCTGCTCATTATCAGTGTGTAGATACTCAGCATCATTATACAGCGCAGCCTGCTCATTATCAGTGTGTAGATACTCAGTATCATTATACAGCGCAGCCTGCTCATTATCAGTGTGTAGATACTCAGTATCATTATACAGTGCGGCCTGCTCATTATCAGTGTGTAGATACTCAGTATCATTATACAGCGCAGCCTGCTCATTATCAGTGTGTAGATACTCAGTATCACTATACAGCGCAGCCTGCTCATTATCAGTGTGTAGATACTCAGTATCATTATACAGCGCGGCCTGCTCATTATAAGGGTGTAGATACTCAGCATCATTATACAGCGCAGCCTGCTCATTATCAGTGTGTAGATACTCAGCATCATTATACAGTGCAGCCTGCTCATTATCAGTGTGTAGATACTCAGTATCATTATACAGCGCAGCCTGCTCATTATCAGTGTGTAGATACTCAGCATCATTATACAGCGCAGCCTGCTCATTATCAGTGTGTAGATACTCAGCATCATTATACAGCGCAGCCTGCTCATTATCAGTGTGTAGATACTCAGTATCATTATACAGCGCAGCCTGCTCATTATCAGTGTGTAGATACTCAGTATCATTATACAGCGCGGCCTGCTCATTATCAGTGTTTAGATACTCAGTATCATTATACAGCGTGGCCTGCTCATTATAAGGGTGTAGATACTCAGCATCATTATACAGCGCAGCCTGCTCATTATCAGTGTGTAGATGCTCAGTATCATTATACAGCGCAGCCTGCTCATTATCAGTGTGTAGATACTCAGTATCATTATACAGCGCAGCCTGCTCATTATCAGTGTGTAGATACTCAGCATCATTATACAGCGCAGCCTGCTCATTATCAGTGTGTAGATGCTCAGTATCATTATACAGCGCGGCCTGCTCATTATCAGTGTGTAGATACTCAGTATCATTATACAGCGCAGCCTGCTCATTATCAGTGTGTAGATACTCAGCATCATTATACAGTGCAGCCTGCTCATTATCAGTGTGTAGATACTCAGCATCATTATACAGCGCAGCCTGCTCATTATCAGTGTGTAGATACTCAGTATCATTATACAGCGCTGCCTGCTCATTATCAGTGTGTAGATACTCAGCATCATTATACAGCGCAGCATGCTCATTATCAGTGTGTAGATACTCAGTATCATTATACAGCACAGCCTGCTCATTATCAGTGTGTAGATACTCAGTATCATTATACAGCGCTGCCTGCTCATTATCAGTGTGTAGATACTCAGTATCACTATACAGCGCAGCCTGCTCATTATCAGTGTGTAGATACTCAGCATCACTATACAGCGCAGCCTGCTCATTATCAGTGTGTAGATACTCAGTATCACTATACAGCGCAGCCTGCTCATTATCAGTGTGTAGATACTCAGTATCATTATACAGCGCAGCCTGCTCATTATCAGTGTGTAGATACTCAGTATCATTATACAGTGCAGCCTGCTCATTATCAGTGTGTAGATACTCAGTATCATTATACAGCGCAGCCTGCTCATTATCAGCGTGTAGATACTCAGCATCATTATACAGCGCAGCCTGCTCATTATCAGTGTGTAGATACTCAGCATCATTATACAGCGCAGCCTGCTCATTATCAGTGTGTAGATACTCAGTATCATTATACAGCGCAGCCTGCTCATTATCAGTGTGTAGATACTCAGCATCATTATACAGTGCAGCCTGCTCATTATCAGTGTGTAGATACTCAGTATCATTATACAGCGCAGCCTGCTCATTATCAGTGTGTAGATACTCAGCATCATTATACAGCGCAGCCTGCTCATTATCAGTGTGTAGATACTCAGTATCATTATACAGCGCAGCCTGCTCATTATCAGTGTGTAGATACTGAGTATCATTATACAGCGCAGCCTGCTCATTATCAGTGTGTAGATACTCACTATCATTATACAGCGCGGCCTGCTCATTATCAGTGTGTAGATACTCAGTATCATTATACAGCGCGGCCTGCTCATTATCAGTGTGTAGATACTCAGTATCATTATACAGCGCAGCCTGCTCATTATCAGTGTGTAGATACTCAGTATCATTATACAGCGCAGCCTGCTCATTATCAGTGTGTAGATACTCAGCATCATTATACAGCGCAGCCTGCTCATTATCAGTGTGTAGATACTCATCATCATTATACAGCGCAGCCTGCTCATTATCAGTGTGTAGATACTCAGCATTATTACACAGCGCGGCCTGCTCATTATCAGTGTGCAGATACTCAGTAGCATTATACAGCGCAGCCTGCTCATTATCAGTGTGTAGATACTCAGCATCATTATACAGCGCAGCCTGCTCATTATCAGTGTGTAGATACTCAGCATCATTATACAGCGCAGCCTGCTCATTATCAGTGTGTAGATACTCAGCATCATTATACAGCGCAGCCTGCTCATTATCAGTCTGTAGATATTCAGCATCATTATACAGCGCAGCCTGCTCATTATCAGTGTGTAGATACTCAGTATCATTATACAGCACAGCCTGCTCATTATCAGTCTGTAGATACTCAGCATCATTATACAGCGCAGCCTGCTCATTATCAGTGTGTAGATACTCAGTATCATTATACAGCACAGCCTGCTCATTATCAGTGTGTAGATACTCAGCATCATTATACAGCGCAGCCTGCTCATTATCAGTGTGTAGATACTCAGTATCATTATACAGCGCAGCCTGCTCATTATCAGTGTGTAGATACTCAGCATCATTATACAGTGCAGCCTGCTCATTATCAGTGTGTAGATACTCAGCATCATTATACAGCGCGGCCTGCTCATTATCAGTGTGTAGATACTCAGTATCATTATACAGCGCAGCCTGCTCATTATCAGTGTGTAGATACTCAGTATCATTATACAGCGCGGCCTGCTCATTATCAGTGTGTAGATACTCAGTATCATTATACAGCGCGGCCTGCTCATTATCAGTGTGTAGATACTCAGCATCATTATACAGCGCAGCCTGCTCATTATCAGTGTGTAGATACTCAGCATCATTATACAGCGCAGCCTGCTCATTATCAGTGTGTAGATACTCAGTATCATTATACAGCGCAGCCTGCTCATTATAAGGGTGTAGATACTCAGCATCATTATACAGCGCAGCCTGCTCATTATCAGTGTGTAGATACTCAGTATCACTATACAGCGCAGCCTGCTCATTATCAGTGTGTAGATACTCAGTATCATTATACAGCGCAGCCTGCTCATTATCAGTGTGTAGATACTCAGCATCATTATACAGTGCAGCCTGCTCATTATCAGTGTGTAGATACTCAGCATCATTATACAGCGCAGCCTGCTCATTATCAGTGTGTAGATACTCAGTATCATTATACAGCGCAGCCTGCTCATTATCAGTGTGTAGATACTCAGTATCATTATACAGCGCGGCCTGCTCATTATCAGTGTGTAGATACTCAGTATCATTATACAGCGCAGCCTGCTCATTATCAGTGTGTAGATACTCAGCATCATTATACAGCGCAGCCCTGCTCATTATCAGTGTGTAGATACTCAGCATCATTATACAGCGCAGCCTGCTCATTATCAGTGTGTAGATACTCAGTATCATTATACAGCGCAGCCTGCTCATTATAAGGGTGTAGATACTCAGCATCATTATACAGCGCAGCCTGCTCATTATCAGTGTGTAGATACTCAGTATCACTATACAGCGCAGCCTGCTCATTATAAGGGTGTAGATACTCAGCATCATTATACAGCGCAGCCTGCTCATTATCAGTGTGTAGATACTCAGTATCATTATACAGCGCAGCCTGCTCATTATCAGTGTGTAGATACTCAGCATCATTATACAGCGCAGCCTGCTCATTATCAGTGTGTAGATACTCAGCATCATTATACAGTGCAGCCTGCTCATTATCAGTGTGTAGATACTCAGCATCATTATACAGCGCAGCCTGCTCATTATCAGTGTGTAGATACTCAGTATCATTATACAGTGCAGCCTGCTCATTATCAGTGTGTAGATACTCAGTATCATTATACAGTGCAGCCTGCTCATTATCAGTGTGTAGATACTCAGTATCATTATACAGCGCAGCCTGCTCATTATCAGTGTGTAGATACTCAGTATCATTATACAGCGCAGCCTGCTCATTATAAGGGTGTAGATACTCAGCATCATTATACAGGGCAGCCTGCTCATTATCAGTGTGTAGATACTCAGCATCATTATACAGCGCAGCCTGTTCATTATCAATGTGTGGATACTCAGCATCATTATACAGCGCAGCATGCTCATTATCAGTGTGTAGATACTCAGTATCATTATACAGCACAGCCTGCTCATTATCAGTGTGTAGATACTCAGCATCATTATACAGCGCAGCATGCTCATTATCAGTGTGTAGATACTCAGTATCATTATACAGCACAGCCTGCTCATTATCAGTGTGTAGATACTCAGTATCATTATACAGCGCTGCCTGCTCATTATCAGTGTGTAGATACTCAGTATCACTATACAGCGCAGCCTGCTCATTATCAGTGTGTAGATACTCAGTATCATTATACAGCGCGGCCTGCTCATTATCAGTGTGTAGATACTCAGCATCACTATACAGCGCAGCCTGCTCATTATCAGTGTGTAGATACTCACTATCACTATACAGCGCAGCCTGCTCATTATCAGTGTGTAGATACTCAGTATCACTATACAGCGCAGCCTGCTCATTATCAGTGTGTAGATACTCAGTATCATTATACAGCGCGGCCTGCTCATTATCAGTGTGTAGATACTCAGTATCATTATACAGCGCAGCCTGCTCATTATCAGTGTGTAGATACTCAGTATCATTATACAGCGCAGCCTGCTCATTATCAGTGTGTAGATACTCAGTATCATTATACAGCGCAGCCTGCTCATTATCAGTGTGTAGATACTCAGTATCAATTATACAGCGCAGCCTGCTCATTATCAGTGTGTAGATACTCAGTATCATTATACAGCGCAGCCTGCTCATTATCAGTGTGTAGATACTCACTATCATTATACAGCGCGGCCTGCTCATTATCAGTGTGTAGATACTCAGTATCATTATACAGCGCGGCCTGCTCATTATCAGTGTGTAGATACTCAGTATCATTATACAGCGCAGCCTGCTCATTATCAGTGTGTAGATACTCAGTATCATTATACAGCGCGGCCTGCTCATTATCAGTGTGTAGATACTCAGCATCATTATACAGCGCAGCCTGCTCATTATCAGTGTGTAGATACTCAGTATCATTATACAGCACAGCCTGCTCATTATCAGTGTGTATACTCAGTATCATTATACAGCACAGCCTGCTCATTATCAGTGTGTATACTCAGTATCATTATACAGCACAGCCTGCTCATTATCAGTGAGTAGATACTCAGTATCATTATACAGCGCAGCCTGCTCATTATCAGTGTGTAGATACTCAGTATCATTATACAGCGCAGTCTGCTCATTATCAGTGTGTAGATACTCAGCATCATTATACAGCGCAGCCTGCTCATTATCAGTGTGTAGATACTCAGCATCATTATACAGCGCAGCCTGCTCATTATCAGTGTGTAGATACTCAGTATCATTATACAGCACAGCCTGCTCATTATCAGTGTGTAGATACTCAGCATCATTATACAGCGCGGCCTGCTCATTATCAGTGTGTAGATACTCAGTATCATTATACAGCGCAGCCTGCTCATTATCAGTGTGTAGATACTCAGCATCATTATACAGCGCCGCCTGCTCATTATAAGGGTGTAGATACTCAGCATCATTATACAGCGCAGCCTGCTCATTATCAGTGTGTATATACTCAGTATCATTATACAGTGCAGCCTGCTCATTATCAGTGTGTAGATACTCAGTATCATTATACAGCACAGCCTGCTCATTATCAGTGTGTAGATACTCTGCATCATTATACAGCGCAGACTACTCATTATCAGTGTGTAGATACTCATCATCATTATACAGCGCAGCCTGCTCATTATCAGTGTGTAGATACTCACCATCATTATACAGCGCAGCCTGCTCATTATCAGTGTGTAGATACTCAGCATCATTATACAGCGCAGCCTGCTCATTATCAGTGTTTAGATACTCAGCATCATTATACAGCGCAGCCTGCTCATTATCAGTGTGTAGATACTCAGCATCATTATACAGCGCGGCCTGCTCATTATCAGTGTGTAGATACTCAGTATCATTATACAGCGCAGCCTGCTCATTATCAGTGTGTAGATACTCAGTATCATTATACAGCGCAGCCTGCTCATTATCAGTGTGTAGATACTCAGCATCATTATACAGCGCAGCCTGCTCATTATCAGTGTGTAGATACTCAGTATCATTATACAGCGCAGCCTGCTCATTATCAGTGTGTAGATACTCAGCATCATTATACAGCGCAGCCTGCTCATTATCAGTGTGTAGATACTCAGCATCATTATACAGCGCGGCCTGCTCATTATCAGTGTGTAGATACTCAGTATCATTATACAGCGCAGCCTGCTCATTATCAGTGTGTAGATACTCAGTATCATTATACAGCGCGGCCTGCTCATTATCAGTGTGTAGATACTCAGTATCATTATACAGCGCAGCCTGCTCATTATCAGTGTGTAGATACTCAGCATCATTATACAGCGCAGCCTGCTCATTATCAGTGTGTAGATACTCAGCATCACTATACAGCGCAGCCTGCTCATTATCAGTGTGTAGATACTCAGTATCACTATACAGCGCAGCCTGCTCATTATCAGTGTGTAGATACTCAGTATCATTATACAGCGCAGCCTGCTCATTATCAGTGTGTAGATACTCAGTATCATTATACAGCGCAGCCTGCTCATTATCAGTGTGTAGATACTCAGTATCATTATACAGCGCAGCCTGCTCATTATCAGTGTGTAGATACTCAGTATCATTATACAGCGCAGCCTGCTCATTATCAGTGTGTAGATACTCAGTATCATTATACAGCGCAGCCTGCTCATTATCAGTGTGTAGATACTCATCATCATTATACAGCGCAGCCTGCTCATTATCAGTGTGTAGATACTCAGCATCATTATACAGCGCAGCCTGCTCATTATCAGTGTGTAGATACTCAGTATCATTATACAGCGCAGCCTGCTCATTATCAGTGTGTAGATACTCAGGATCATTATACAGCACGGCCTGCTCATTATCAGTGTGTAGATACTCAGTATCATTATACAGCGCGGCCTGCTCATTATCAGTGTGTAGATACTCAGTATCATTATACAGCGCAGCCTGCTCATTATCAGTGTGTAGATACTCAGCATCATTATACAGCGCAGCCTGCTCATTATCAGTGTGTAGATACTCAGTATCATTATACAGCGCAGCCTGCTCATTATCAGTGTGTAGATACTCAGTATCATTATACAGCGCAGCCTGCTCATTATCAGTGTGTAGATACTCAGTATCATTATACAGCGCAGCCTGCTCATTATCAGTGTGTAGATACTCAGTATCATTATACAGCGCAGCCTGCTCATTATCAGTGTGTAGATACTCAGTATCATTATACAGCGCGGCCTGCTCATTATCAGTGTGTAGATACTCAGCATCACTATACAGCGCAGCCTGCTCATTATCAGTGTGTAGATACTCAGTATCATTATACAGCGCGGCCTGCTCATTATCAGTGTGTAGATACTCAGCATCATTATACAGCGCAGCCTGCTCATTATCAGCGTGTAGATACTCCTCATCATTATACAGCGCAGCCTGCGCATTATCAGTGTGTAGATACTCAGTATCATTATACATCGCAGCCTGCTCATTATCAGTGTGTAGATACTCTGTATCATTATACAGCGCAGCCTGCTCATTATCAGTGTGTAGATACTCAGTATCATTATACAGCGCAGCCTGCTCATTATCAGTGTGTAGATACTCAGTATCATTATACAGCGCAGCCTGCTCATTATCAGTGTGTAGATACTCAGTATCATTATACAGCGCGGCCTGCTCATTATCAGTGTGTAGATACTCAGTATCATTATACAGCGCGGCCTGCTCATTATCAGTGTGTAGATACTCAGTATCATTATACAGCGCGGCCTGCTCATTATCAGTGTGTAGATACTCAGTATCATTATACAGCGCAGCCTGCTCATTATCAGTGTGTACATACTCAGCATCATTATACAGCGCAGCCTGCTCATTATCATGGTGTAGATACTCAGTATCATTATACAGCGCAGCCTGCTCATTATCAGTGTGTAGATACTCAGTATCATTATACAGCGCAGCCTGCTCATTATCAGTGTGTAGATACTCAGTATCATTATACAGCGCAGCCTGCTCATTATCAGTGTGTAGATACTCAGTATCATTATACAGCGCAGCCTGCTCATTATCAGTGTGTAGATACTCAGTATCATTATACAGCGCAGCCTGCTCATTATCAGTGTGTAGATACTCAGCATCATTATACAGCGCAGCCTGCTCATTATCAGTGTGTAGATACTCAGTATCATTATACAGCGCAGCCTGCTCATTATCAGTGTGTAGATACTCAGCATCATTATACAGCGCGGCCTGCTCATTATCAGTGTGTAGATACTCGCTATCATTATACAGCGCAGCCTGCTCATTATCAGTGTGTAGATACTCAGTATCATTATACAGCGCAGCCTGCTCATTATCAGTGTGTAGATACTCAGTATCATTATACAGTGCAGCCTGCTCATTATCAGTGTGTAGATACTCAGCATCATTATACAGCGCAGCCTGCTCATTATCAGCGTGTAGATACTCAGCATCATTATACAGCGCAGCCTGCTCATTATCAGTGTGTAGATACTCAGTATCATTATACAGAGCAGCCTGCTCATTATCAGTGTGTAGATACTCAGCATCATTATACAGCGCAGCCTGCTCATTATCAGTGTGTAGATACTCAGTATCATTATACAGCGCAGCCTGCTCATTATCAGTGTGTAGATACTCACTATCATTATACAGCGCAGCCTGCTCGCGCGGCCTGCTCATTATCAGTGTGTAGATACTCAGTATAATTATACAGTGCGGCCTGCTCATTATCAGTGTGTAGATACTCATCATCATTATACAGCGCAGCCTGCTCATTATCAGTGTGTAGATACTCAGTATCATTATACAGCGCAGCCTGCTCATTATCAGTGTGTAGATACTCAGTATCATTATACAGCGCGGCCTGCTCATTATCAGTGTGTAGATACTCCGTATCATTATACAGCGCGGCCTGCTCATTATCAGTGTGTAGATACTCAGTATCATTATACAGCGCGGCCTGCTCATTATCAGTGTGTAGATACTCCGTATCATTATACAGCGCGGCCTGCTCATTATCAGTGTGTAGATACTCAGTATCATTATACAGCGCAGCCTGCTCATTATCAGTGTGTAGATACTCAGTATCATTATACAGCGCAGCCTGCTCATTATCAGTGTGTAGATACTCAGCATCATTATACAGTGCAGCCTGCTCATTATCAGCGTGTAGATACTCAGCATCATTATACAGCGCAGCCTGCTCATTATCAGTGTGTAGATACTCCGTATCATTATACAGCGCGGCCTGCTCATTATCAGTGTGTAGATACTCAGTATCATTATACAGCGCAGCCTGCTCATTATCAGTGTGTAGACAATACAATACAATTCAATAAACTAACAGTTGATATTAGTGATAGTGACAGACGCTGTGACATCATAGTGAAGCTGCAGTGTTTCTCCAGTGTGTCTGGGGTTTTGTAGATCTCCCCTGGGGGGGCTTCTTATCTGTTGAAATCTTTGGTCGTTAACTGTTTCTTAACCACAAGAGCATACGCAGCTGCTACTACACACCTGTTTGCCTCCGCACACACACAGCTTGCCACATACACAGAAATATACACAACTATAACATGATTCAAAGGATGGGAAAAGAATAACTCACTTTTAGGAGATTTGCCGCATAAATGTCTTTCTTGCCGGCGTGATAGGATCGCGTCCCTCTGCGCTCACTAATAAACTCCTCAGCAAAATGTGTGGTTTTAAACACTTAAAGAAAAAAAAATGTATCAACAGAAAAAATAAGCATCTGCCTGGGGCACTTCACTCACGAGGGCGGCTGTACGGCAGGTCAGGTGATGTCGTGTTACGTTCCCCCCCACGTGTCTTATAACGTATGTGATGCAAACATGGAGTGCAAGGGGTGGGGGTCAAATGTTTACTGTGTAATGGTCACAGATTGCTTAAAAATGTAATATCACTGGGCAGAGACAGGACCCGTGTGGGAGAAAAGACTTATATAATATGGCATAATATAATCTAATAAAATATAATAAATCTAATAAAATAAAGTATATATAATACATATAATAAATCTAATAAAAAAAATATAATACAATATCTAATAAATTGAATAAAATAAATTATAATATAATACACATAATAAATATAATCTAATAAATATAAAAAATAAATATAATAAAAAACTATAACAAATACAAAAAAATATAATATAGTAAATATAATAAAATACAATGTAATATAAAATATTATAATAAATATAATTAAATAAAATATAATTAATATAATAAAATATAATGTCAAATAATAACATATAATATACTAAATATAATAGAATATAATCAATATAAGAAAATATAATGTAATATAATAAAATAAATATAATAAAATAAAATATAATAAAACTAGGAAATTGCCCGTCAAAAATGACGGGAGTAAAATTGTAAGCCTGGCAATGCTGTTTGGCACACAATGCGAGGCTATGGCCCCTCTGAACACCTTCAGCGCTCATCGCGAGCCTATACCCCCCTGTGTAGTTTAGGAGCCTCACAATGAGTGTTGCTGCCTTTGGTTAACTGTTAGTGCTTTGGTGTAAATGTTACTGTCTTGGATTAAGTGTTACTGGCTTCGGCCTCGTTTTCACCCTGTTTACGTTTTTTCATTCGCCATTTTTTTTCTAACTTTTTTGATTGTGAAAAATCTGCAAATGTTCCTCAAATTAACTTGCAACCTAACTCACAGGCTCCCTGGCTCTCCCCCTGTGCTGTGTGTGAGTGTGGAAGTGAATTTGAGTCATAATTGTGTTTTTTTGGTGGTCTTTCCAGTTGCGTGGTTCGGCCGTTTTACGTGCTTCGGTCCTAAGTCTTACGGGGCTCATTCCAGCCTAAGCCCCACGGCCCTCGCAGTCGAATGCCTCAACTGCTGTTTGCTTTGCGAGGCTCGCAGTTGCAGGACTCAACAGCTCGCCTCGCTTTGCAAGGGCCGCAGAGCGTGACCAACACCGCAAACGCCCCCAACATTCGTAGATCCACAACTATTATAGTGATATAATCAGTATAATAAAATAAAAAAATAAGAAAATATAGACAGTATAACAAAATATAATATAATAAATATTATAAAACATATAATAAATATAATAAAATATAATATAATGACTATAATAAAATATAATGTAATATAATAAAATATTATTTAATAAATATAATAAAATAAAATATAATAAATATAATAAAATAATGTAATATAATAAAAACTATAATAAATACAAAAAATTAAAATATAATATAAAAAAAAATTGAATCAATATAATAAAATATAATGTAAAAAAATATAAGATAATAAATATAATAAAATATAAGAAATACAATAAAATATAATCAATATAAGAAAATATAAGATAATAAATATAATAAAAAATAATAAAATATAATAAGTATAAGAAAATGTAATATAATAAAATAAAATATAATATAATGAATATAATAAAATATAATATAATATAATGAATATAATAAAATAAAATATAATATAATGAATATAATAAAATATAATATGATAAATATAATAAAATATAATAAATATTATAAAAAATATAACAATTATAAAAAAATATATAATATAAAGAGTATAGGATTATATTATTTTATTTTATATTTTCTTTTATGTTACATTATATAATGTAACATAAAAGAAAAAAGAAAATATAAAATAAAAAAATATAAGAAAAAATAATAATATATGAGAAATATAAGAAAATATAACCTCATATAATAAAATATAATTTATTATTATTAGGGAGAAGGATCACCTGGATAAATGAGCCCAAAACAGAAATGTACTTTGACCCACTTTTATAAATTCAAGATAAGAGTTAAAAAGTTCATGTATGCGAATATGAACTAATATACTTTATATATCATATTGTAGACAGATACGCACACAGATGCAGAAACACATAAACAGAGATACACACACACCATTACAGAAGCAGTTATACACACAGACACACGCACACACACATATAAAGACATATACGCACACACATACACAGAGATACACACACATCATTACAGACGCAGATATACACACAGACACACACACACATATAAAGACAGATACGCACACACATATACACAGAGATACACACGCATAGATGCAGAGACACACACACCATCACAGAGATATACACACATAGACACACACACATGCACACATATAAAGACAGATGCAGAAACACATACAGAGACATACACACACCATCACAGACACATATATACACACATAGACACACACACATATACGCATATAAAAAGGGATACACACACACACAGATGCAGAAACAACTACAGAGACATACACACCATCACAGAAACAGATATACACACATAGAGACACACACACACATAGACGCACATACACAGAGATACACACGCATATATACAGAAATACATACAAACTATCACACACCAGGCACCAAGCAGCTTCTGTGTGAACTCTGCAGGGCCCTCTAGTGGCAGGGATTGTACCACACAACACTCACACACACACACTATCACACACACACACTATCACACACACACACACTATCACACACACTATCACACACATACGTGGATCAGCTGTTTGTCATAGTTATCAATAACCATTGGTTTGATAAATCTGATTCCATTTACACTATATATACAGTTGTGCTCAAAAGTTTGCCTACCCTAGCAGAAAGTGTGACATTTTTGCATTTATTTAGAAAATATGACTGATCATGCCAAAAAATGTATTTTATGGAAGGATAGTGATCATATGAAGCTATTTATCATCACGTAGTTGTTTGGCTCCGTTTTAAATCATAATGATAACAGAAATTACCCAAATGGCCCTGATCAAAAGTTTACACCCCCTCAGTTCTTATTACTGTGTATTGCACCTTTAGCATCAATGACAGCGTGCAGTCTTGTGTAATATTGTCTATGAGGCGCCTAATTCTTGCAGGTGGTATAGCTGCCCATTTGTCTTGGCAAGGTCTCAAGTCATCTTGCACGAACCGCACATTCTAGATCTCCCCAGAGTGGCTCAATGATATTAAGGTCAGGAGACTGATGGCCACTCCACAACCTTCACCTTTTTTTGCTGTAACCATTGGCCTTGAGACTTACTTTCATGTCCCCCAGAACTGATCTAGTTATTGAGGTGTAATGTCCCCCAGAACTGATCTAGTTATTGAGGTGTAATGTCCCTCAGAACTGATCTAGTTATTGAGGTGTAATGTCCCCCAGAACTGATCTAGTTATTGAGGTGTAATGTCCCCCAGAACTGATCTAGTTATTGAGGTGTAATGTCCCTCAGAACTGATCTAGTTATTGAGGTGTAATGTCCCTCAGAACTGATCTAGTTATTGAGGTGGAATGTCCCCCAGAACTGATCTAGTTATTGAGGTGTAATGTCCCTCAGAACTGATCTAGTTATTGAGGTGTAATGTACCCCAGAACTGATCTAGTTATTGAGGTGTAATGTCCCTCAGAACTGATCTAGTTATTGAGGTGTAATGTCCCTCAGAACTGATCTAGTTATTGAGGTGTAATGTCCCTCAGAACTGATCTAGTTATTGAGGTGTAATGTCCCCCAGAACTGATCTAGTTATTGAGGTGTAATGTCCCCCAGAACTGATCTAGTTATTGAGGTGTAATGTCCCCCAGAACTGATCTAGTTATTGAGGTGTAATGTCCCTCAGAACTGATCTAGTTATTGAGGTGTAATGTCCCTCAGAACTGATCTAGTTATTGAGGTGTAATGTCCCCCAGAACTGATCTATTTATTGAGGTGTAATGTCCCCCAGAACTGATCTAGTTATTGAGGTGTAATGTCCCTCAAAACTGATCTAGTTATTGAGGTGTAATGTCCCTCAGAACTGATCTAGTTATTGAGGTGTAATGTCCCCCAGAACTGATCTAGTTATTGAGGTGTAATGTCCCCCAGAACTGATCTAGTTATTTAGGTGTAATGTCCCCCAGAACTGATCTAGTTATTGAGGTGTAATGTCCCCCAGAACTGATCTAGTTATTGAGGTGTAATGTCCCTCAGAACTGATCTAGTTATTGAGGAGTAATGTACCCCAGAACTGATCTAGTTATTGAGGTATAATGTCCCCCAGAACTGATCTAGTTATTGAGGTGGAATGTCCCCCAGAACTGATCTAGTTATTGAGATGTAATGTTCCTCAGAACTGATCTAGTTATTGAGGTGTAATGTCCCTCAGTACTAATCTAGTTATTGAGGTGTAATGTCCCCCAGAACTGATCTAGTTATTGAGGTGTAATGTCCCTCAGAACTGATCTAGTTATTGAGGTGTAATGTCCCCCAGAACTGATCTAGTTATTGAGGTGTAATGTCCCTCAGAACTGATCTAGTTATTGAGGTGTAATGTCCCCCAGAACTGATCTAGTTATTGAGGTGTAATGTCCCCCAGAACTGATCTAGTTATTGAGGTGTAATGTCCCCCAGAACTGATCTAGTTATTGAGGTGTAATGTCCCCCAGAACTGATCTAGTTATTGAGGTGTAATGTCCCTCAGAACTGATCTAGTTATTGAGGTGTAATGTTCCCCAGAACTGATCTAGTTATTGAGGTGTAATGTCCCTCAGAACTGATCTAGTTATTGAGGTGGAATGTCCCCCAGAACTGATCTAGTTATTGAGGTGTAATGTCCCCCAGAACTGATCTAGTTATTGAGGTGTAATGTCCCCCAGAACTGATCTAGTTATTGAGGAGTAATGTCCCTCCGAACTGATCTAGTTATTGAGGTGGAATGTTCCCCAGAACTGATCTAGTTATTGAGGTGGAATGTCCCCCAGAACTGATCTAGTTATTGAGGTGTAATGTCCCCCAGAACTGATCTAGTTATTGAGGTGTAATGTCCCTCAGAACTGATCTAGTTATTGAGGTGTAATGTTCCCCAGAACTGATCTAGTTATTGAGGTGTGATGTCCCCCAGAACTGATCTAGTTATTGAGGTGGAATGTCCCCCAGAACTGATCTAGGTTTTGAGGTGTAATGTCCCCCAGAACTGATCTAGTTATTGAGGTGTAATGTCCCCCAGAACTGATCTAGTTATTGAGGAGTAATGTCCCTCAGAACTGATCTAGTTATTGAGGTGTAATGTCCCCCAGAACTGATCTAGTTATTGAGGTGTAATGTACCCCAGAACTGATCTAGTTATTGAGGTGTAATGTACCCCAGAACTGATCTAGTTATTGAGGTGTAATGTCCCCCAGAACTGATCTAGTTATTGAGGTGTAATGTACCCCAGAAATGATCTAGTTATTGAGGTGTAATGTCCCTCAGAAACTCAGAACTGATCTAGTTATTGAGGTGTAATGTACCCCAGAACTGATCTAGTTATTGAGGTGTAATGTCCCCCAGAACTGATCTAGTTATTGAGGTGTAATGTCCCCCAGAACTGATCTAGTTATTTAGGTGTAATGTCCCCCAGAACTGATCTAGTTATTGAGGGGTAATGTCCCCCAGAACTGATCTAGTTATTGAGGTGTAATGTCTCTCAGAACTGATCTAGTTATTGAGGTGTAATATCCCTCAGAACTGATCTAGTTATTGAGGTGTAATGTCCCCCAGAACTGATCAAGTTATTGAGATGTAATGTCCCCCAGAACTGATCTATTTATTGAGGTGTAATGTACCCCAGAACTGATCTAGTTATTGAGGTGTAATGTCCCTCAGAACTGAACTAGTTATTGAGGTGTAATGTCCCCCAGAACTGATCTAGTTATTGAGGTGAAATGTCCCCTAGAACTGATCTAGTTATTGAGGTGTAATGTCTCTCAGAACTGATCTAGTTATTGAGGTGTAATATCCCTCAGAACTGATCTAGTTATTGAGGTGTAATGTCCCTCAGAACTGATCTAGTTATTGAGATGTAATGTCCCCCAGAACTGATCTATTTATTGAGGTGTAATGTACCCCAGAACTGATCTAGTTATTGAGGTGTAATGTCCCTCAGAACTGAACTAGTTATTGAGGTGTAATGTCCCCCAGAACTGATCTAGTTATTGAGGTGAAATGTCCCCTAGAACTGATCTAGTTATTGAGGTGTAATGTCCCTCAGTACTGATCTAGTTATTGAGGTGTAATGTACCCCAGAACTGATCTAGTTATTGAGGTGTAATGTCCCTCAGAACTGATCTAGTTATTGAGGTGTAATGTCCCTCAGTACTGATCTAGTTATTGAGGTGTAATGTACCCCAGAACTGATCTAGTTATTGAGGTGTAATGTCCCTCAGAACTGATCTAGTTATTGAGGTGTAATGTCCCTCAGTACTGATCTAGTTATTGAGGTGTAATGTACCCCAGAACTGATCTAGTTATTGAGGTGTAATGTCCCTCAGTACTGATCTAGTTATTGAGGTGAAATGTCCCCTAGAACTGATCTAGTTATTTAGGTGTAATGTCCCTCAGTACTGATCTAGTTATTGAGGTGTAATGTACCCCAGAACTGATCTAGTTATTGAGGTGTAATGTCCCTCAGAACTGATCTAGTTATTGAGATGTAATGTCCCTCAGAACTGATCTAGTTATTGAGGTGTAATGTCCCCCAGAACTGATCTAGTTATTGAGGTGTAATGTCCCTCAGAACTGATCTAGTTATTGAGATGTAATGTCCCTCAGTACTGATCTAGTTATTGAGGTGTAATGTCTCTCAGAACTGATCTAGTTATTGAGGTGGAATGTCCCTCAGAACTGAACTAGTTATTGAGGTGTAATGTCCCTCAGAACTGATCTAGTTATTGAGGTGTAATGTTACCCAGAACTGATCTAGTTATTGAGGTGGAATGTCCCCCAGAACTGAACTAGTTATTGAGGTGTAATGTCCCCCAGAACTGATCTAGTTATTGAGGTGTAATGTCCCTCAGAACTGATCTAGTTATTGAGGTGTAATGTCCCTCAGAACTGATCTAGTTATTGAGGTGTAATGTCCCCCAGAACTGATCTAGTTATTGAGGTGTAATGTCCCTCAGAACTGATCTAGTTATTGAGGTGGAATGTCCCCCAGAACTGATCAAGTTATTGAGGTGTAATGTCCCTCAGAACTGATCTAGTTATTGAGGTGTAATGTCCCCCAGAACTGATCTAGTTATTGAGGTGGAATGTCCCTCAGAACTGATCTAGTTATTGAGGTGTAATGTACCCCAGAACTGATCTAGTTATTGAGGTGTAATGTCCCTCAGAACTGATCTAGTTATTGCGGTGGAATGTCCCTCAGAACTGATCAAGTTATTGAGGTGTAATGTCCCTCAGAACTGATCTAGTTATTGAGGTGTAATGTCCCCCAGAACTGATCTAGTTATTGAGGTGGAATGTCCCTCAGAACTGATCTAGTTATTGAGGTGTAATGTCCCTCAGAACTGATCTAGTTATTGAGGTGTAATGTCCCTCAGAACTGATCTAGTTATTGAGGTGGAATGTCCCTCAGAATTGATCTAGTTATTGAGGTGTAATGTCCCTCAGAACTGATCTAGTTATTGAGGTGTAATGTCCCTCAGAACTGATCTAGTTATTGAGGTGTAATGTCCCCCAGAACTGATCTAGTTATTGAGGTGTAATGTCCCCCAGAACTGATCTAGTTATTGAGGTGTAATGTCCCCCAGAACTGATCTAGTTATTGTGGTGTAATGTCCCCCAGAACTGATCTAGTTATTGAGGTGTAATGTCCCCCAGAACTGATCTAGTTATTGAGGTGGAATGTCCCCCAGAACTGATCTAGTTATTGAGGTGTAATGTCCCCCAGAACTGATCTAGTTATTGAGGTGTAATGTCCCCCAGAACTGATCTAGTTATTGAGGTGTAATGTCCCTCAGAACTGATCTAGTTATTGAGGTGTAATGTCCCTCAGAACTGATCTAGTTATTGAGGTGTAATGTCCCTCAGAACTGATCTAGTTATTGAGGTGTAATGTCCCCCAGAACTGATCCAGTTATTGAGGTGTAATGTACCCCAGAACTGATCTAGTTATTGAGGTGTAATGTCCCCCAGAACTGATCTAGTTATTGAGGTGGAATGTCCCCCAGAACTGATCTAGTTATTGAGGTGTAATGTCCCCCAGAACTGATCTAGTTATTGAGGTGGAATGTCCCCCAGAACTGATCTAGTTATTGAGGTGTAATGTCCCCCAGAACTGATCTAGTTATTGAGGTGGAATGTCCCCCAGAACTGATCTAGTTATTGAGGTGGAATGTCCCCCAGAACTGATCTATTTATTGAGGTGTAATGTCCCCCAGAACTGATCTAGTTATTGAGGTGTAATGTACCCCAGAACTGATCTAGTTATTGAGGTGGAATGTCCCCCAGAACTGATCTAGTTATTGAGGTGTAATGTACCCCAGAACTGATCTAGTTATTGAGGTGTAATGTCCCCCAGAACTGATCCAGTTATTGAGGTGTAATGTCCCTCAGAACTGATCTAGTTATTTAGGTGTAATGTCCCCCAGAACTGATCCAGTTATTGAGGTGTAATGTCCCTCAGAACTGATCTAGTTATTGAGGTGTAATGTCCCTCAGAACTGATCTAGTTATTGAGGTGTAATGTCCCCCAGAACTGATCTAGTTATTGAGGTGTAATGTCCCTCAGAACTGATCTAGTTATTGAGGTGTAATGTCCCTCAGAACTGATCTAGTTATTGAGGTGTAATGTTCCTCAGAACTGATCTAGTTATTGAGGTGTAATGTCCCCCAGAACTGATCCAGTTATTGAGGTGTAATGTCCCTCAGAACTGATCTAGTTATTGAGGTGTAATGTCCCTCAGAACTGATCTAGTTATTGAGGTGTAATGTCCCCCAGGACTGATCTAGTTATTGAGGTGGAATGTACCCCAGAACTGATCTAGTTATTGAGGTGTAATGTCCCCCAGAACTGATCTAGTTATTAAGGTGTAATGTCCCCCAGATCTGATCTAGTTATTGAGGTGTAATGTCCCCCAGAACTGATCTAGTTATTGAGGTGTAATGTCCCCCAGAACTGATCTAGTTATTGAGGTGTAATGTCCCCCAGGACTGATCTAGTTATTGAGGTGGAATGTACCCCAGAACTGATCTAGTTATTGAGGTGTAATGTCCCCCAGAACTGATCTAGTTATTGAGGTGTAATGTCCCTCAGAACTGATCTAGTTATTGAGGTGTAATGTCCCCCAGAACTGATCTAGTTATTGAGTTGTAATGTTCCCCAGAACTGATCTAGTTATTGAGGTGTAATGTCCCTCAGAACTGATCTAGTTATTGAGGTGTAATGTCCCCCAGAACTGATCTAGTTATTGAGGTGTAATGTCCCCCAGAACTGATCTAGTTATTGAGGTGTAATGTCCCTCAGAACTGATCTAGTTATTGAGGTGTAATGTCCCCCAGAACTGATCTAGTTATTGAGGTGTAATGTCCCTCAGAACTGATCTAGTTATTGAGGTGTAATGTCCCTCAGAACTGATCTAGTTATTGAGGTGTAATGTTCCCCAGAACTGATCTAGTTATTGAGGTGTAATGTCCCCCAGAACTGATCTAGTTATTGAGGTGTAATGTCCCTCAGAACTGATCTAGTTATTGAGGTGTAATGTCCCTCAGAACTGATCTAGTTATTGAGGTGTAATGTCCCTCAGAACTGATCTAGTTATTGAGGTGTAATGTCCCCCAGAACTGATCCAGTTATTGAGGTGTAATGTACCCCAGAACTGATCTAGTTATTGAGGTGTAATGTCCCCCAGAACTGATCTAGTTATTGAGGTGGAATGTCCCCCAGAACTGATCTAGTTATTGAGGTGTAATGTCCCCCAGAACTGATCTAGTTATTGAGGTGTAATGTCCCCCAGAACTGATCTAGTTATTGAGGTGTAATGTCCCCCAGAACTGATCTAGTTATTGAGGTGGAATGTCCCCCAGAACTGATCTAGTTATTGAGGTGGAATGTCCCCCAGAACTGATCTATTTATTGAGGTGTAATGTCCCCCAGAACTGATCTAGTTATTGAGGTGTAATGTACCCCAGAACTGATCTAGTTATTGAGGTGGAATGTCCCCCAGAACTGATCTAGTTATTGAGGTGTAATGTACCCCAGAACTGATCTAGTTATTGAGGTGTAATGTCCCCCAGAACTGATCCAGTTATTGAGGTGTAATGTCCCCCAGAACTGATCTAGTTATTTAGGTGTAATGTCCCCCAGAACTGATCCAGTTATTGAGGTGTAATGTCCCTCAGAACTGATCTAGTTATTGAGGTGTAATGTCCCTCAGAACTGATCTAGTTATTGAGGTGTAATGTCCCCCAGAACTGATCTAGTTATTGAGGTGTAATGTCCCCCAGAACTGATCTAGTTATTGAGGTGTAATGTCCCTCAGAACTGATCTAGTTATTGAGGTGTAATGTTCCTCAGAACTGATCTAGTTATTGAGGTGTAATGTCCCCCAGAACTGATCCAGTTATTGAGGTGTAATGTCCCTCAGAACTGATCTAGTTATTGAGGTGTAATGTCCCTCAGAACTGATCTAGTTATTGAGGTGTAATGTCCCCCAGGACTGATCTAGTTATTGAGGTGGAATGTACCCCAGAACTGATCTAGTTATTGAGGTGTAATGTCCCCCAGAACTGATCTAGTTATTGAGGTGTAATGTCCCCCAGATCTGATCTAGTTATTGAGGTGTAATGTCCCCCAGAACTGATCTAGTTATTGAGGTGTAATGTCCCCCAGAACTGATCTAGTTATTGAGGTGTAATGTCCCCCAGGACTGATCTAGTTATTGAGGTGGAATGTACCCCAGAACTGATCTAGTTATTGAGGTGTAATGTCCCCCAGAACTGATCTAGTTATTGAGGTGTAATGTCCCTCAGAACTGATCTAGTTATTGAGGTGTAATGTCCCACAGAACTGATCTAGTTATTGAGTTGTAATGTTCCCCAGAACTGATCTAGTTATTGAGGTGTAATGTCCCTCAGAACTGATCTAGTTATTGAGGTGTAATGTCCCCCAGAACTGATCTAGTTATTGAGGTGTAATGTCCCCCAGAACTGATCTAGTTATTGAGGTGTAATGTCCCTCAGAACTGATCTAGTTATTGAGGTGTAATGTCCCCCAGAACTGATCTAGTTATTGAGGTGTAATGTCCCTCAGAACTGATCTAGTTATTGAGGTGTAATGTCCCTCAGAACTGATCTAGTTATTGAGGTGTAATGTTCCCCAGAACTGATCTAGTTATTGAGGTGTAATGTCCCTCAGAACTGATCTAGTTATTGAGGTGTAATGTTCCCCAGAACTGATCTAGTTATTGAGGTGTAATGTCCCCCAGAACTGATCTAGTTATTGAGGTGTAATGTCCCCCAGAACTGATCTAGTTATTGAGGTGTAATGTACCCCAGAACTGATCTAGTTATTGAGGTGTAATATCCCTCAGAACTGATCTAGTTATTGAGGTGTAATGTCCCCCAGAACTGATCTAGTTATTGAGGTGTAATGTCCCCCAGAACTAATCTAGTTATTGAGGTGTAATGTCCCCCAGAACTGATCTAGTTATTGAGGTGTAATGTCCCTCAGAACTGATCTAGTTATTGAGGTGTAATGTCCCCCAGAACTGATCTAGTTATTGAGGTGTAATGTCCCCCAGAACTGATCTAGTTATTGAGGTGTAGTGTCCCCCAGAACTGATCTAGTTATTGAGGTGTAATGTCCCTCAGAACTGATCTAGTTATTGAGGTGGAATGTCCCCCAGAACTGATCTAGTTATTGAGGTGGAATGTCCCCCAGAACTGATCTATTTATTGAGGTGTAATGTCCCCCAGAACTGATCTAGTTATTGAGGTGTAATGTACCCCAGAACTGATCTAGTTATTGAGGTGGAATGTCCCCCAGAACTGATCTAGTTATTGAGGTGTAATGTACCCCAGAACTGATCTAGTTATTGAGGTGTAATGTCCCCCAGAACTGATCCAGTTATTGAGGTGTAATGTCCCTCAGAACTGATCTAGTTATTTAGGTGTAATGTCCCCCAGAACTGATCAAGTTATTGAGGTGTAATGTCCCTCAGAACTGATCTAGTTATTGAGGTGTAATGTCCCTCAGAACTGATCTAGTTATTGAGGTGTAATGTCCCTCAGAACTGATCTAGTTATTGAGGTGTAATGTCCCCCAGAACTGATCCAGTTATTGAGGTGTAATGTCCCTCAGAACTGATCTAGTTATTGAGGTGTAATGTCCCCCAGGACTGATCTAGTTATTGAGGTGGAATGTACCCCAGAACTGATCTAGTTATTGAGGTGTAATGTCCCCCAGAACTGATCTAGTTATTAAGGTGTAATGTCCCCCAGATCTGATCTAGTTATTGAGGTGTAATGTCCCCCAGAACTGATCTAGTTATTGAGGTGTAATGTCCCCCAGAACTGATCTAGTTATTGAGGTGTAATGTCCCCCAGGACTGATCTAGTTATTGAGGTGGAATGTACCCCAGAACTGATCTAGTTATTGAGGTGTAATGTCCCCCAGAACTGATCTAGTTATTGAGGTGTAATGTCCCTCAGAACTGATCTAGTTATTGAGGTGTAATGTCCCCCAGAACTGATCTAGTTATTGAGTTGTAATGTTCCCCAGAACTGATCTAGTTATTGAGGTGTAATGTCCCTCAGAACTGATCTAGTTATTGAGGTGTAATGTCCCCCAGAACTGATCTAGTTATTGAGGTGTAATGTCCCCCAGAACTGATCTAGTTATTGAGGTGTAATGTCCCTCAGAACTGATCTAGTTATTGAGGTGTAATGTCCCCCAGAACTGATCTAGTTATTGAGGTGTAATGTCCCTCAGAACTGATCTAGTTATTGAGGTGTAATGTCCCTCAGAACTGATCTAGTTATTGAGGTGTAATGTTCCCCAGAACTGATCTAGTTATTGAGGTGTAATGTCCCTCAGAACTGATCTAGTTATTGAGGTGTAATGTTCCCCAGAACTGATCTAGTTATTGAGGTGTAATGTCCCCCAGAACTGATCTAGTTATTGAGGTGTAATGTCCCCCAGAACTGATCTAGTTATTGAGGTGTAATGTACCCCAGAACTGATCTAGTTATTGAGGTGTAATATCCCTCAGAACTGATCTAGTTATTGAGGTGTAATGTCCCCCAGAACTGATCTAGTTATTGAGGTGTAATGTCCCTCAGAACTGATCTAGTTATTGAGGTGTAATGTCCCCCAGAACTGATCTAGTTATTGAGGTGTAATGTCCCCCAGAACTGATCTAGTTATTGAGGTGTAGTGTCCCCCAGAACTGATCTAGTTATTGAGGTGTAATGTCCCTCAGAACTGATCTAGTTATTGAGGTGTAATGTTCCCCAGAACTGATCTAGTTATTGAGGTGTAATGTCCCCCAGAACTGATCTAGTTATTGAGGTGTAATGTCCCTCAGAACTGATCTAGTTATTGAGGTGTAATGTACCCCAGAACTGATCTAGTTATTGAGGTGTAATGTCCCTCAGTACTGATCTAGTTATTGAGGTGTAATGTCCCCCAGAACTGATCTAGTTATTGAGGTGTAATGTACCCCAGAACTGATCTAGTTATTGAGGTGTAATGTCCCTCAGAACTGATCTAGTTATTGAGGTGTAATGTCGCCCAGAACTGATCTAGTTATTGAGGTGTAATGTACCCCAGAACTGATCTAGTTATTGAGGTGTAATGTCCCTCAGAACTGATCTAGTTATTGAGGTGTAATGTCCCTCAGAACTGATCTAGGTTTTGAGGTGTAATGTCGCCCAGAACTGATCTAGTTATTGAGGTGTAATGTCCCCCAGAACTGATCTAGTTATTGAGGTGTAATGTCCCCCAGAACTGATCTAGTTATTGAGGTGTAATCTCTCAGAACTGATCTAGTTATTGAGGTGTAATGTCTCTCAGAACTGATCTAGTTATTGAGGTGTAATGTCCCCCAGAACTGATCTAGTTATTGAGGTGTAATGTCCCTCAGAACTGATCTAGTTATTGAGGAGTAATGTACCCCAGGACTGATCTAGTTATTGAGGTGTAATGTACCCCAGAACTGATCTAGTTATTGAGGTGTAATGTCCCTCAGAACTGATCTAGTTATTGAGGTGTAATGTACCCCAGAACTGATCTAGTTATTGAGGTGGAATGTCCCTCAGAACTGATCTAGTTATTGAGGTGTAATGTCCCCCAGAACTGATCTAGTTATTGAGGTGTAATGTACCCCAGAACTGATCTAGTTATTGAGGTGTAATATCCCTCAGAACTAATCTAGTTATTGAGGTGTAATGTCCCTCAGAACTAATCTAGTTATTGAGGTGTAATGTTCCCCAGAACTGATCTAGTTATTGAGGTGTAATGTCCCCCAGAACTGATCTAGTTATTGAGGTGGAATGTCCCCTAGAACTGATCTAGTTATTGAGGTGTAATGTACCCCAGAACTGATCTAGTTATTGAGGTGTAATATCCCTCAGAACTAATCTAGTTATTGAGGTGTAATGTCCCCCAGAACTGATCTAGTTATTGAGGTGGAATGTCCCCTAGAACTGATCTAGTTATTGAGGTGTAATGTCCCCCAGAACTGATCTAGTTATTGAGGTGTAATGTACCCCAGAACTGATCTAGTTATTGAGGTGTAATATCCCTCAGAACTGATCTAGTTATTGAGGTGTAATGTCCCTCAGAACTGATCTAGTTATTGAGATGTAATGTTCCCCAGAACTGATCTAGTTATTGAGGTGTAATGTCCCCCAGAACTGATCTAGTTATTGAGGTGTAATGTCCCCCAGAACTGATCTAGTTATTGAGGTGTAATGTCCCCCAGAACTGATCTAGTTATTGAGGTGTAATGTCCCCCAGAACTGATCTAGTTATTGAGGTGTAATGTCCCTCAGAACTGATCTAGGTTTTGAGGTGTAATGTCCCCCAGAACTGATCTAGTTATTGAGGTGTAATGTCCCTCAGAACTGATCTAGTTATTGAGGTGTAATGTCCCCCAGAACTGATCTAGTTATTGAGGTGTAATATCCCTCAGAACTAATCTAGTTATTGAGGTGTAATGTCCCTCAGAACTGATCTAGTTATTGAGGTGTAATGTCCCCCAGAACTGATCTAGTTATTGAGGTGTAATGTCCCCCAGAACTGATCTAGTTATTGAGGTGTAATATCCCTCAGAACTAATCTAGTTATTGAGGTGTAATGTCCCTCAGAACTGATCTAGTTATTGAGGTGTAATGTCCCCCAGAACTGATCTAGTTATTGAGGTGTAATGTACCCCAGAACTGATCTAGTTATTGAGGTGTAATGTCCCCCAGAACTGATCTAGTTATTGAGGTGTAATGTCCCCCAGAACTGATCTAGTTATTGAGGTGTAATGTTCCCCAGAACTGATCTAGTTATTGAGGTGTAATGTCCCTCAGAACTGATCTAGTTATTGAGGTGTAATGTCCCCCAGAACTGATCTAGTTATTGAGGTGTAATGTCCCCCAGAACTGATCTAGTTATTGAGGTGTAATGTCCCTCAGAACTGATCTAGTTATTGAGGTGTAATGTACCCCAGAACTGATCTAGTTATTGAGGTGTAATGTACCCCAGAACTGATCTAGTTATTGAGGTGTAATGTCCCCCAGAACTGATCTAGTTATTGAGGTGTAATGTCCCCCAGATCTGATCTAGTTATTGAGGTGTAATGTCCCCCAGAACTGATCTAGTTATTGAGGTGTAATGTCCCCCAGAACTGATCTAGTTATTGAGGTGTAATGTCCCCCAGAACTGATCTAGTTATTGAGGTGTAATGTTCCCCAGAACTGATCTAGTTATTGAGGTGTAATGTCCCCCAGAACTGATCTAGTTATTGAGGTGTAATGTACCCCAGAACTGATCTAGTTATTGAGGTGTAATGTCCCCCAGAACTGATCTAGTTATTGAGGTGTAATGTACCCCAGAACTGATCTAGTTATTGAGGTGTAATGTCCCCCAGAACTGATCTAGTTATTGAGGTGTAATGTCCCCCAGAACTGATCTAGTTATTGAGGTGTAATGTTCCCCAGAACTGATCTAGTTATTGAGGTGTAATGTCCCTCAGAACTGATCTAGTTATTGAGGTGTAATGTCCCCCAGAACTGATCTAGTTATTGAGGTGTAATGTCCCCCAGAACTGATCTAGTTATTGAGGTGGAATGTCCCCCAGAACTGATCTAGTTATTGAGGTGTAATGTACCCCAGAACTGATCTAGTTATTGAGGTGTAATGTACCCCAGAACTGATCTAGTTATTGAGGTGTAATGTACCCCAGAACTGATCTAGTTATTGAGGTGTAATGTCCCTCAGAACTGATCTAGTTATTGAGGTGTAATGTCCCTCAGAACTGATCTAGTTATTGAGGTGTAATGTACCCCAGAACTGATCTAGTTATTGAGGTGTAATGTACCCCAGAACTGATCTAGTTATTGAGGTGTAATGTCCCCCAGAACTGATCTAGTTATTGAGGTGTAATGTCCCCCAGATCTGATCTAGTTATTGAGGTGTAATGTCCCCCAGAACTGATCTAGTTATTGAGGTGTAATGTCCCCCAGAACTGATCTAGTTATTGAGGTGTAATGTCCCCCAGAACTGATCTAGTTATTGAGGTGTAATGTTCCCCAGAACTGATCTAGTTATTGAGGTGTAATGTCCCCCAGAACTGATCTAGTTATTGAGGTGTAATGTTCCCCAGAACTGATCTAGTTATTGAGGTGTAATGTCCCCCAGAACTGATCTAGTTATTGAGGTGTAATGTACCCCAGAACTGATCTAGTTATTGAGGTGTAATGTCCCCCAGAACTGATCTAGTTATTGAGGTGTAATGTCCCCCAGAACTGATCTAGTTATTGAGGTGTAATGTCCCCCAGAACTGATCTAGTTATTGAGGTGTAATGTCCCCCAGAACTGATACAAATAACATTATTAGATCTACTTTCTGGCACCATGTGTCCACATACAGTTAAAGTAAACCTTCCAGTTGAAAAAAAAACCTATTGAAAGGTTTCTGCATATAACTCAAAATCTCAAAGATAACTGTTCTGTTGGGGTCAATACTCACGTCTAATGCTGTTTAATCCATTTCTATTACATACCACTATAAATATGTATTTGTCATGTGCACCCAGTGGTGCTATGGTGCGTGTAATGCCTCTATTATGTAGTGAGACAGAGCCGGACTATAGGTTTCCAAGGGCACCAAGTCAGGAGTCGTGATCATATGACACGCGTTCCTGGGAAAATATGTAGGATTTGGCAGCTAGGACACACTGCCCTGTGTATAACACACACACTGCCCTGTGTATAACACACACACACTGCCCTGTGTATAGTACAGACCTCAGGAGGTACTCTTTGTCAACTATATAATATATCTATATAAATCACAGGAGCCCTGTGTATAATAACCTTATTTTCTCCTATCACCCCCCTCTACCTCATTCCGTTCCCCCAAATGATCTGTATTTCTTCATCTTTCATCCCAAACAGACACTTATCCTCGACACACCAAATCAGGGCCAGCACAGGATCCCCATTTCCCACTCTCACCATATCTCCCACTCTAACCATATCTCCCACTGTCTCACCACTTCCCACTCTATCTCTCAATCTTGCACCATATCCTAACCACCTCCATCTCCCAATCTCCCCCATCTCCCTAACACATCCATCTCCCAATCACCTCAATCTCCCAATCTCCCCCATCTCCCAATCACCCTCATCTCCCAATCACCCCCATCTCCCAATCATCTCCATCTCCCAATCACCTCCATCTCCCAATCGCCTCCATCTTCCAATCGCCTCCATCTCCCAATCTTCCCCATCTCCCAATCGCCTCCATCGCCCAATCTTCCCCATCTCCCAATCACCTCCATCTTCCAATTACCCCCATCTCCTAATCCCACTCTTGCAACATCTCCCAATCTCCCCCATCTCCCATTCACCTCCATCTCCCAATCACCTCCATCTCCCAATCACCTCCATCTCCCAAATCTCCCCCATCTCCCAATCACTCCCATCTCCCAATCACCTCCATCTCCCAATCATCTCCATTTCCCAATCACCTCCATCTCCCAATCGCCTCCATCTCCCAATCGCCTCCATCTCCCAATCTTCCCCATCTCCCAATCGCCTCCATCGCCCAATCTTCCCCATCTCCCAATCACCTCCATCTCCCAATTACCCCCATCACCCAATCCCACTCTTGCAACATCTTCCAATCTCCCCCATCTCCCAATCACCTCCATCTCCCAATCACCTCCATCTCCCAATCTCTCCCATGCCCCAATCACCTTTTTCTCCCAATCTCCCACATCTCCCAATCACCTCCATCTCCCAAATCTCCCAATCTCTCCCATGCCCCAATCACCTTTGTCTCCCAATCTCCAACATCTCTCAATCACCTCCATCTCCCAATATCCACCATCTCCCACATCTTCCATTTTTGTCTTATCTCACACTTATTAGTATATCACTAATATTCATATACTATATTCAGGCACGTGCACTGATAGCCACACATACGCATTGGGATGGAGGGAGGAGGGGAAAGAGACACAGCGGAGGGAGGGAGGAGGGGAAAGAGACACAACAGAGGGAGGGAGGGAGCGGGAGAAAGAGACACAAGGAAGAGAGGGGGAGGGGCGGAAAGAGAGACACGGTGGAGAGACGAGACACAGGGGAGGGAGGAGGGGGGAGAGACACAGGGGAGGAGGGGGGAAGAAACATGGGAGAGAAGAGGGAGAAAGGAGATCACAGGGGATGGAGGGAGGAGGGGAAAGAGACAGAGTAGAGTGAGGGAGAAGGAGACACAGGGGAGGGAGAGAGGGGGGGGGAGACACAGAGGAGGGAGGAGGGGAAAGAGAGACAAGGGAGGGAGGAGGGAAGAGACACAGGAGAGGAGGGGAAGAGACATGGGAGGGAGAAGGGGGGAGACACAGCGGATGGAGGGAGGAGAGGAAAGAGACACAGTGGAGGGAGGGAGGAGGGGAAAGAGACATAAGAGAGGGAGGGATGAAGAGAAAGAGACACAAGGGTGGGAGGAAAGAGAGACACAGGGGAGGGAGGGAGGAGGGGAAGAGGCACACAGGAGGGAGGAGGGGAAAGAGACACAGGGGAGGAGGGGGGAAGAGACACAGGTGAGGGGGCGGAAAGAGACACTGGAGGGAGGAGGGGGGAAAGAGACACAGGGGATGGGGGGAGACAATAAATATTATACCGCAATTTCCTAGTATACAGTGCCTTTTAAAAGTATTCACCCCCTTGGCATTTTTCGTGTTTTGTTGCCTCACAGCCTGGAATTAACATGGATTGTTTGAGGATTTGCATCATTTAATTTACAGAACATGCCACAACTTTGAAGATGTTTTTTTTATTTATTATTGTGAATCAAACAACAAATAAGACAAAATAACAGAAAAAAGTCAATGTGCATAAGTATTCACCCCCCTAAAGTCAATACTTTGTAGAGCCACCTTTTGCGGCAATCTCAGCTCCAAGTCGCTATGGATAAGTCTCTATGAGCTTGCCACATCTTACCACTGGGATTTTTGCCCATTCCTCCTTGCAAAACTGCTCCAGCTCCTTCAAGTTGGATGGTCTGTGCTTGTGATCAGCAATCTTTAAGTCTGACCACAGATTTTCTATTGGATTGAGGTCTGGGCTGTGACTCGGCCATTCCAACACATTTACATGTTTCCCCTTAAACCCCCAAGTGTTGCTTTAGAGTGTTTGGGGTCATTGTCCTGAGCGTACGGCTTATTGTCGCCCTATGTACAGATAATCCAGTCTCTGCTGTGGATCTCTGCAGCTCCTCCAGGGTTACCTTAGGTCTCTGTGCTGCCTCTCTGATTAATGCCCTCCTTGCCCGGTCCGTGAGTTTTGTTGGGCGGCCGTCTCTTGGCAGGTTTGCTGTTGTGCCATGTTCTTTCCATTTGGTTATGATAGATTTGATGGGGCTCCTGGGAATTATCAAAGATTTGGATATTTTTTTATAACCTAACCCTGACTTGTACTTCTCAACAACATTGTCCCTTACTTGTTTGGAGAGTTCCTTGGTCTTCATGGCAGTGTTTGGTTAGTGGGGCCTCCTGCTTAGGTGTTGCAGCCTCTGGGGCCTTTCAAAAAAGGTGTGTATATGTGATGACAGATCATGTGACACTTAGATTGCACACAGGTGGACATCATTTCACTAATTATGTGACTTCTGAAGGTAATGGGTTGCACCAGAGCTTTTTATGGGCTTCATAACAAAGGGGGTGAATACATACGCACATGCCAGTTTTCTGTTTTCTATTTCTAAAGAATAGTTTTATGTATATATTTTTCTCATTTCACGTCACCAACTTAGACTATTGTGTTCTGATCCATCACATAAAATTCAGATTAACAAAACATTGAACTTAAGGCTGTAATGTAACAAAATAGGAAAAAAGTCACGGGGGTGAATACTTTTGCAGGCACTGTATATATAATAGTACATTTGTAAACCCATTTGAAAGTCTAAAGATACATTTAAAACATATACATGTACTAATAGTGTGATAGCCTATCAGGGACCATGTCTCAGCAGCATGTTGCAGAATGTTGCTGAGAGGTGGTCAGTGATTGGCTAGTACGAGACAATGCAGTTTGAGCCCTACAGTTTGTGTATGCAGACACTGCAGAGGGCAGACCTTTACAAGGACTATTTTCATGATTGTAGGCAGTAAATACAGAGCTTATAAGCACTTCCTAATAAAATAAAGTACATAAAAGTAAATAGATACCCAGGGATATTATATATCTACTAACATCTAGAAACCTGCTATGACCCTTTAAACTAGAGGTGTAGCACATATATATATAGATATATAGATATATATATATATATATATATATATATATATATATATATATATTCATTCAGGATACAAGTCATTTATAGGTGTGTAAATGCTTTACATAACTAAACAACAATTAAATACAAACACATTTATATTTTTGTATACAATTATTCTTTACTGCAGGGATCCATTTACTTTACTGAGCTGATTCTGTGTGTTACTTTGCAAAGAGGATGTTTCCTTCCTTCCATTATTTCTAGTGAAAGCATTGGAAGATTTACCTGCCAAATGCCCACTGTGCATATAGAAGCTTCCTCTGAATTCAAAGTATGCATCCACCTCAAGAAGCTGACAGCAGAGACCAAAATGGAACATTGCGCTGCAGCATCACATATTATAATTGTCAAACTGCGAGTCGTCGTCACGCTTTGCAAACTCGCAGAACTGCGTCCCTCGCAAAGCCAGTGTCAGCATTTGCGGAGGTGGAGGCTCTATGGCGCCTCAATCTTGGCTAAAAAGAACCCAGAGGAAATCGGGACTTAGAAAAAAAAATCCCAAATAACCCCCCCATAAAAAAACATCACACATAGCACGGGGGGACAGTCAGGACGTCTGGGAGTGAGGTTGCACGCAAATTTAAGTTGAATTTAAGGAGTTTCGGCATTGAAAACGAACGGCCGGAAAATTATCGCGAGCCACGCATCTATTTATCTCTATCTACCCATCTATGGGCCTCATTCAAATTTAATAGGGCTCTATATAAGCACATAGCATATGTTTTTTACAGAAGTTTTTAGTTAGATCTTCTATCCAAAGGCAAGGTCTTCACTAACTAAAAACTTCTGTACAAAATACGCTCTGTGCTATAAAGAGCCCTATTCAATTGGCCGAATCGCAATTGAATGAGGACCTAGGTGTGTAAGGGAAACAGCTCTAAGCGGGGCAGTTTAACTTGGGGGAGAAAGGGTTAGGGGAACTCATGAAAGAAACACTAGAGAATCAGAGCGTTATATGGGGTCCGGCAGGAAAAACAGCGTTATAGCGAGGCAGTGCTATAGAGAATCAGAGCGTTATATGGGGTCCGGCAGGAAAAACAGCGTTATAGCGAGGCAGTGCTATAGAGAATCAGAGCGTTATATGGGGTCCGGCAGGAAAAACAGCGTTATAGCGAGGGAGTGCTATAGAGAATCAGAGCGTTATATGGGGTCCGGCAGGAAAAACAGCGTTATAGCGAGGCAGTGCTATAGAGAATCAGAGCGTTATATGGGGTACGGCAGGCAAAAAAGAGCGTTATAGCGAGGCAGTGCTATAGAGAATCAGAGCGTTATATGGGGTACAGCAGGAAAAAGAGCGTTATAGCGAGGCAGTGCTATATAGAATCAGAGCGTTATATGGGGTCCGGCAGGAAAAAGAGCGTTATAGCGAGGCAGTGCTATAGAGAATCAGAGCGTTATATGGGGTCCGGCAGGAAAAACAGCGTTATAGCGAGGCAGTGCTATAGAGAATCAGAGCGTTATATGGGGTACAGCAGGAAAAAGAGCGTTATAGCGAGGCAGTGCTATAGAGAATCAGAGCGTTATATGGGGTACAGCAGGAAAAAGAGCGTTATAGCGAGGCAGTGCTATAGAGAATCAGAGCGTTATATGGGGCACGCAGGAAAAACAGCGTTATAGCGAGGCAGGGCTATAGAGAATCAGAGCGTTTATATGGGGTCCGGCAGGAAAAACAGCGTTATAGCGAGGCAGGGCTATAGAGAATCAGAGCGTTAAAAGGGGTCCGGCAGGAAAAACAGCATTATAGCGAGGCAGTGCTATAGAGAATCAGAGCGTTATATGGGGTCCGGCAGGAAAAACAGCGTTATAGCGAGGCAGTGCTATAGAGAATCAGAGCGTTATATGGGGTCCGGCAGGAAAAACAGTGTTATAGCGGGGCAGTGCTATAGAGAATCAGAGCGTTATATGGGGTCCGGCAGGAAAAACAGCGTTATAGCGAGGCAGTGCTATAGAGAATCAGAGCGTTATATGGGGTCCGGCAGGAAAAACAGTGTTATAGCGAGGCAGTGCTATAGAGAATCAGAGCGTTAAAAGGGGTCCCGCAGGAAAAACAGTGTTATAGCGAGGCAGTGCTATAGAGAATCAGAGCGTTATATGGGGTCCGGCAGGAAAAACAGCGTTATAGCGGGGCAGTGCTATAGAGAATCAGAGCGTTATATGGGGTCCGGCAGGAAAAACAGTGTTATAGCGAGGCAGTGCTATAGAGAATCAGAGCGTTAAAAGGGGTCCCGCAGGAAAAACAGTGTTATAGCGAGGCAGTGCTATAGAGAATCAGAGCGTTAAAAGGGGTCCCGCAGGAAAAACAGTGTTATAGCGGGGCAGTGCTATAGAGAATCAGAGCGTTATATGGGGTCCGGCAGGAAAAACAGCGTTATAGCGGGCAGTGCTATAGAGAATCAGAGCTTTATATGGGGTCCAGCAGGAAAAACAGCGTTATAGCGAGGCAGGGCTATAGAGAATCAGAGCGTTAAAAGGGGTCCGGCAGGAAAAACAGCGTTATAGCGAGGCAGGGCTATAGAGAATCCGAGCGTTAAAAGGGGTCCGGCAGGAAAAACAGCGTTATAGGGAGGCAGTGCTATAGAGAATCAGAGCGTTATATGGGGTCCAACAGGAAAAACAGCGTTATAGCGAGGCAGTGCTATAGAGAATCAGAGCGTTAAAAGGTGTCCGGCAGGAAAAACAGCGTTATAGCGAGGCAGTGCTATAGAGAATCAGAGCGTTATATGGGGTCCGGCAGGAAAAACAGCGTTAAAGCGAGGCAGGGTTATAGAGAATCCGAGCGTTATATGGGGTCCGGCAGGAAAAACAGCGTTAAAGCGAGGCAGTGCTATAGAGAATCAGAGCGTTATATGGGGTCCGGCAGGAAAAACAGCGTTATAGCAAGGCAGTGCTATAGAGAATCAGAGCGTTATATGGGGTACAGCAGGAAAAAGAGCGTTATAGCGAGGCAGTGCTATAGAGAATCAGAGCGTTATATGGGGTACAGCAGGAAAAAGAGCGTTATAGCGGGGCAGTGCTATAGAGAATCAGAGCGTTATATGGGGTCCGGCAGGAAAAACAGCGTTATAGCGGGGCAGTGCTATAGAGAATCAGAGCGTTATATGGGGTCCGGCAGGAAAAACAGTGTTATAGCGAGGCAGTGCTATAGAGAATCAGAGCGTTAAAAGGGGTCCCGCAGGAAAAACAGTGTTATAGCGAGGCAGTGCTATAGAGAATCAGAGCGTTAAAAGGGGTCCCGCAGGAAAAACAGTGTTATAGCGGGGCAGTGCTATAGAGAATCAGAGCGTTATATGGGGTCCGGCAGGAAAAACAGCGTTATAGCGGGCAGTGCTATAGAGAATCAGAGCTTTATATGGGGTCCAGCAGGAAAAACAGCGTTATAGCGAGGCAGGGCTATAGAGAATCCGAGCGTTAAAAGGGGTCCGGCAGGAAAAACAGCGTTATAGGGAGGCAGGGCTATAGAGAATCAGAGCGTTAAAAGGTGTCCGGCAGGAAAAACAGCGTTATAGCGAGGCAGTGCTATAGAGAATCAGAGCGTTATATGGGGTCCGGCAGGAAAAACAGCGTTAAAGCGAGGCAGGGTTATAGAGAATCCGAGCGTTATATGGGGTCCGGCAGGAAAAACAGCGTTAAAGCGAGGCAGTGCTATAGAGAATCAGAGCGTTATATGGGGTCCGGCAGGAAAAACAGCGTTATAGCGAGGCAGTGCTATAGAGAATCAGAGCGTTAAAAGGGGTCCCGCAGGAAAAACAGTGTTATAGTGAGGCAGGGCTATAGAGAATCAGAGCGTTAAAAGGGGTCCCGCAGGAAAAACAGCGTTATAGCGAGGCAGGGCTATAGAGAATCAGAGCGTTAAAAGGGGTCCGGCAGGAAAAACAGCGTTATAGCGAGGCAGTGCTATAGAGAATCACAGTGTTAAAAGGGGTCCGGCAGGAAAAACAGCGTTATAGCGAGGCAGTGCTATAGAGAATCAGAGCGTTATATGGGGTCCGGCAGGAAAAACAGCGTTAAAGCGAGGCAGTGCTATAGAGAATCAGAGCGTTATATGGGGTCCGGCAGGAAAAACAGCGTTATAGCGAGGCAGTGCTATAGAGAATCAGAGCGTTAAAAGGGGTCCGGCAGGAAAAACAGCGTTATAGCGAGGCAGTGCTATAGAGAATCAGAGTGTTAAAAGGGGTCCGGCAGGAAAAACAGCGTTATAGCGAGACAGGGCTATAGAGAATCAGAGCGTTAAAAGGGGTCCGGCAGGAAAAACAGCGTTACAGCGAGGCAGGGCTATAGAGAATTAGAGCGTTATATGGGGTACAGCAGGAAAAACAGCGTTATAGTGAGCCAGGGCTATAGAGAATCAGAGCGTTAAAAGGGGTCCGGCAGGAAAAACAGTGTTATAGCGGGGCAGGGCTATAGAGAATCAGAGCGTTAAAAGGGGTCCGGCAGGAAAAACAGCATTATAGCGGGGCAGTGCTATAGAGAATCAGAGCGTTAAAAGGGGTCCGGCAGGAAAAACAGCATTATAGCGAGGCAGGGCTATAGAGAATCAGAGCGTTATATGGGGTCCAGCAGGAAAAACAGTGTTACAGCGAGGCAGGGCTATAGAGAATCAGAGCGTTAAAAGGGGTCCGGCAGGAAAAACAGAGTTATAGCGAGGCAGGGCTATAGAGAATCAGAGCGATATATGGGGTCCGGCAGGAAAAACAGTGTTACAGCGAGGCAGGGCTATAGAGAATCAGAGCGTTAAAAGGGGTCCGGCAGGAAAAACAGAGTTATAGCGAGGCAGGGCTATAGAGAATCAGAGCGATATATGGGGTCCGGCAGGAAAAACAGCGTTATAGCGAGGCAGTGCTATAGAGAATCAGAGCGTTATATGGCGTCCGGCAGGAAAAACAGCGTTACAGCGAGGCAGGGCTATAGAGAATTAGAGCGTTATATGGGGTCTGGGCAGGAAAAACAGCGTTATAGCGAGGCAGCGCTATAGAGAATCCAAGCGTTAAAAGGGGTCCGGCAGGAAAAACAGCTTTATAGCGAGGCAGTGCTATAGAGAATCAGAGCGTTAAAAGGGGTCCGGCAGGAAAAACAGCGTTATAGTGAGGCAGGGCTATAGAGAATCAGAGCGTTAAAAGGGGTTCGGCAGGAAAAACAGTGTTATAACGAGGCAGTGCTATAGAGAATCAGAGCGTTATATGGGGTCTGGCAGGAAAAACAGCGTTATAGCGGGGCAGTGCTATAGAGAATCAGAGCGTTATATGGGGTCTGGCAGGAAAAACAGCATTATAGCGAGGCAGTGCTATAGAGAATCAGAGCGTTATATGGGGTCTGGCAGGAAAAACAGCGTTATAGAGAGGCAGTGCTATAGAGAATCAGAGCGTTATATGGGGTCTGGCAGGAAAAACAGCATTATAGCGAGGCAGTGCTATAGAGAATCAGAGTGTTATATGGGGTCTGGCAGGAAAAACAGCATTATAGTGAGGCAGTGCTATAGAGGATCAGAGCGTTATATGGGGTCTGGCAGGAAAAACAGCATTATAGTGAGGCAGTGCTATAGAGGATCAGAGCGTTATATGGGGTCCGGCAGGAAAAACAGCGTTATAGCGAGGCAGGGCTATAGAGAATCAGAGCATTATATGGGGTCCGGCAGGAAAAACAGCATTACAGCGAGGCAGGGCTATAGAGAATCAGAGTGTTATATGGGGTCTGGCAGGAAAAACAGCATTATAGTGAGGCAGTGCTATAGAGGATCAGAGCGTTATATGGGGTCCGGCAGGAAAAACAGCGTCACAGCGAGGCAGTGCTATAGAGAATGAGATAGTTAAAAGGGGTCCGGCAGGAAAAACAGCGTTATAGTGAGGCAGGGCTATAGAGAATAAGAGCGTTATATGGGGTCCGGCAGGAAAAACAGCGTTATAGCGAGGCAGTGCTATAGAGAATCAGAGCGTTAAAAGGGGTCCGGCAGGAAAAACAGTGTTATAGCGAGGCAGTGCTATAGAGAATCAGAGCGTTAAAAGGGGTCCGGCAGGAAAAACAGCGTTATAGCGAGGCAGTGCTATAGAGAATCAGAGCGTTATATGGGGTCCGGCAGGAAAAACAGAGCTATAGCGAGGCAGTGCTATAGAGAATCAGAGCGTTATATGGGGTCCGGCAGGAAAAACAGCGTTATAGCGAGGCAGGGCTATAGAGAATCAGAGCGATATATGGGGTCCGGCAGGAAAAACAGCGTTATAGCGAGGCAGTGCTAAAGAGAATCAGAGCGTTAAAAGGGGTCCGGCAGGAAAAAGAGCGTTATAGCGAGGCAGTGCTATAGAGAATCAGAGCGTTATATGGGGTCCGGCAGGAAAAACAGCGTTATATCGAGGCAGTGCTATAGAGAATCAGAGCGTTATATGGGGTCCGGCAGGAAAAACAGCGTTATAGCGAGGCAGTGCTATAGAGAATCAGAGTGTTATATGGGGTCCAGCAGGAAAAACAGCGTTATAGCGAGGCAGTGCTATAGAGAATCAGAGCGTTATATGGGGTCCGGCAGGAAAAACAGAGCTATAGCGAGGCAGTGCTATAGAGAATCAGAGCGTTATATGGAGTCTGGCAGGAAAAACAGCGTTACAGTGAGGCAGGGCTATAGAGAATCAGTTATACTGCAATACAGCATTTAGAGCAGATTGAGACCTTTCCTGTTTTCTGCCCGGCAACAGTGACGGGCAGTGCCCACCAATAGCTGAGATTTTCTTTAATTTTCTAGGGTTAGAGTTAGATTTAGGAGTTAGGGGGATCTTTCCTGTTGCTTGGCTGTTCGCAGTTGGGGCCATGGACCACTAGGTGGCGCGGCCGAGATATCCATGAATTTTTTTATCATTGTAACGCTTATAATCTGCCAGTACCTGAACCCTAGCGCCTCACCCTAACAGCTCTCACCCATACACCTCATCCTAGCCCTCACACCTCACCCTAACCCCTCTCAACCATACACCTCAATGTAACAGGTAACCCTAACACCCCTCACACTAACACCTAACCTCCCTTACCCTAACCCCCTTCATCTATACATCTAACCATAACACCCCTCATCCTAACAGCCCTCACCATAAACCTCATCCTAGCCCTCACTTTTAGACCCTTCATCTATACACCTAACCATAACACCCCGCGCCCTAACACATAACTACCATCCTAACACCCCTCACCCTTATCAGAAAACCGTCCACGCCACCTATTGGACATAGGCCCCCACTGTGCACGGCCAGCCAACAGGAAAGGTTTGAGTTAGAGTTAGTTTTAGATTTAGGGGTCAGGGTAATGACAGATGATAAGCTTTACACTAACAAGAAGTTGAAGCCAATCTCTGCCGCACCACCACTAGCGGGCAGAAAACAGGAATGGTCATCTGTATATATATATATATTTATGTAAACAAATACACATATATAAAAGTATTGGTTATTAATCTGCACACTGTAGATGCAGTCACAATAATACACACACAGTATTACATGCACACAGGCCACACAATCATACCACATTCATTGTAAGGGTACAAGAGGCTACAGGAAATCCATATAAAGAGGCAGCTCAAGCACATGTAAGACCAGAATATAAAGTAATATATCACTAACCCTCACTCTTGTCAGGACTGACCAGGCAGAGCTCCTCTGGGTGTCTGAGCTTTGTGTCAGTTACACAACATTGGATCACACACATGTAACAACTACTACTTTAGGTTTTTTGGCAGGAAGCCAGTTAATGGTGCCTCGCAACATTGATACTATTGGCAGATGCTGGCTGGGGGCAGGAAGAGTTCAGGGAAACATCATGAATATTGGGAGGAATGGATGGTATATAATAATATCCAAGTCTGGGGAGGATGTCCATGAGCAAAACCTTTTAGCAAGTCACTATTGTCATGAGAAGCTTGAGATGTCTGGGTGATTGCTAATATAATTGCTAATTGCTTCACAAAAAGTGTAGTAAGAGGGAGGAGTCTGGTAACTACATGCCAGTGAGTCTGACACAAGTAGTGGATGTTCTTATATAAACACCCTTAAAGGAAAGAAGTACTCGAAAAACTCCTATGGGGCAGGGATAGCATGTAACACTAACACAATCACATTACTGTGTGACTGAAGCACATATAATAATTGTGGTAATTGTGAGTTTGTCGGTAACGCTATGATGAAACTTATGGGTTGCGCATGTACAATGAGCACCTTGGCACTCATTGCTGGCCTCGCGATGAGCGACTTTCAGCGCTCATCGCAAGGCCCGAAAGTTACGGCTTTAACACAATCCACAATGAGCACCTATAAAGTAGAGGAGGGGAAAGAGGCTCACAATGAGCGCAAAATGCGCTCATTGTGAGGCCCACAATGAGCACCAGAGGTGCTCAACACGAGGCCCGAAACTTAGATGGGGGGACAGGCTCACAATGAAAGCTGAAGGCGCTCATGGCAAAGCCCGCAACACAGGCTCCGACCGAACTCCGAGTTACGACTTGAAAAAAAGCCCATAACTCAGAAGCCGTTGGGTGACCGCCAAAATACGCCAATTAATTAGAAGATTAACTTACAACCTCACACACAGCACAGGGGGAGAGGCAGGGGGGCTGTAAGTGAGGTTGCAGGCTAATTTGCTATTTAATTGGCGTTTTTGGGACGTCTCAGAATGGCTAGGAGAGGCAAAAAATGGCGGCATTTTTTTTAAAACCCGTAAATCGGAAACACATTTTTTGGAATAGGGGAAAATGATCAGCTAGTGCTCAATGTCAGGAGGCAGCTTCCAGTGCTAATAAGACATTATTATATGTAAATACTAGTTACATGTAAAGGAAATGTATGACCGTCTGGCAGTCCCTACACTTTAGTCCTGTACCTCTCACCCTATATTGACCATGACTCTTTGCACCATCCTAGACACAACATCCCAGAATCCTTCCCACCTTAAAGGACCCTCCCAACCATCCAGTTTTCATAAAATCGTATAACTTACATATTTAGTGCTGCAATCCAGGATTCCTGTGAAAATGAAGAATCCCTTTGTGTATGTTTAAAGCCACGGTTGGTGCAACAGCGTCCTAGCAACTGATGCTGTTAGCAAGAGGGCTTTAGAAGATACCCCAAGGGGCAGTCAGGTGGGGCAGGTCGGGTGCATTGTGGCACTTGCAATGAAACTGTCCTTTTTTTAATTTATTTACCACTTACACTAAATCAGATTAAGAAAACTCTCTCTGTCTACACATTACTTTGTTGTTTTCAAAATCCCTTTAAGAAACCTTTTATCTGCCACTTAAGACATCTTCATTTAAACACTCACTTATACCATATACTCTAAAGACTTAATCTCCTAATACTGCTTTCTTATGTTAAAGGTCCAAGCGCTCTCCTCGTGATGACCCCCGGGTCATTTAAGAGAACAGTTTCATTACTTTCTTTCAAGGAAGAAAAAGAGAGACTTAAAGGGACATGCACGGTTCCTGGATGTTACTGGGTATATAATATCTCAGTGTATTTTTTCACTTTAATGTACTTTATTTTATTAAGAAGGGCTTAAGCTCTACATTTACTGCCTACAATCATGCAACTTGTACCTGTCTGGGTCTGCCCTCTGTATCTCATGCAGCTCATGAATACACAGACTGTGAAATGCAGTGGTTCAAACTAGACTATCAATGGCCTCTCTCAAGCAGCATATTGCAAAATGTTCCCGCTGATTGGTTCTATGAAACAGTGCAACACCTATACCTATAAGTACACTGTCTTCATGAGCTGCAGAGGGCAGACCCAGGCAGGGACTATGATAAAACAGATCTTATAAGCACTTCTTAATTAAATAAAGTACATAAAAGATATACAGTGATATTACATACCTAGTAATAAGTTAATAAAGGGTATGGACTTTTGCCTGTTCCCTTCTCCACCACCCCTCCTCCACTGATAACTACAAACACACACACCCATTGTCCATCTCTGAAGAAGTGATGTAACAAACACAAAATGGATTCCTGTCCTATAAAGTGAGTCTTCAAAAATTCAGATTTTCTGCATCTTACACAGCTGCTAATATTGTTAGTTTGGTACACATTTAACAAACAAGTGTTGTTTTTCTTGAACGGCAGTGGCCCTTTAAAGAGCATAAAAACTAAAGTGAATTATGAGATATCCAATTGTATTTTCTGCAGCACTTATCTGCAAAGAAGAGGCTCCAAATACTAATTAGCTGCTGTCTCAGTTGCTAATTAGTATTATAGATCAAAATAATGCCCCTCTAAGGTTATCATGCAGTTAGATCCCCTTCAAGTACTCTTAACAGCACATTAGCATAAAGGAGCTGCATAAAATCACTTCATATCTTAGGAATGATTTACTGTGGAGAAAAATGGAAATTTTCATGCTCTTTAAGATTTAATCAACTTGTCCATTTAAAGTCTCAACTGAGGGCTACATTATTATATCTCTCTCTAATATCACAGCTACCTTCCTCACTACTGAGTAGTCCCCTCTCCACCTCTCTCATTGTCCTGAGCATTGATAAAAGGTAACATTTCTACCAAGATAACATTAATAGGCAGGTCCCCTAATGTCCATAGTGAGCGTGCTCCAGGTTATTCCCTCTGTTTGAAGTGTTTGTTTTGCTTTCAGCAGAGCCAAGACAATGAGAGGGCCGGGGGGAGGTGCAGCATTTGCCCTGTTGTATATACGGCCATGCTGTAAATATGGCTCCTTTAATGACACTGAACTACACCAGGATGTTTACTCTCATTATTTCATATAATCCACATTAGAGACTTGCCCGTCAAAAATGACGGAAATAAAATTTGAAGCCTGGCAATGCTGCTTGCCACACACTGCAAAGCCCTTGGCACTCACTGCTTCGCCGCTCATTGTTGGCGGCAGCATGCGGAAGCCGGTAACTCCCCTGTGTCTCTTTTCTGTCTCTCCCTCCCCAGTGTCTCTTTCCCCCACTCCCTCCCCAGTGTCTCTTTCCCCCTCTCCCTCCCATGGCTCTTTGCCCCCTCTCCCTGCCTTGTGTATTCCCCCCCCTCTCCCTCCCCTGTGTCTTTTTCCCCGTCTCCCTCCCCTGTGTCTCTTTTCCCTTTCTCCCTCCCCTGTGTCTCTTTCCCCCCCACTCCCTCCCCAGCATCTCTTTCTCCCCCTCTCCCTCCCCTTTGTCTCTTCCACCACTTTGTCTCTTCCCCCTCCCTCCCCAGTGTCTCTTTCCCCCTCTCCCTCCCATGGCTCTTTGCCCCCTCTCCCTGCCTTGTGTATCCCCCCCCCCCCTCCCTCCCCTGTGTCTTTTTCCCCCTCTCCCTCCCCTGTGTCTCTTTTCCCCCTCTCCCTCCCCTGTGTCTCTTTCCCCCCACTCCCTCCCCAGCATCTCTTTCTCCCCCTCTCCCTCCCCTTTGTCTCTTCCACCCCTTTGTCTCTTCCCCCTCCCTCCCCTGTGTCTCTTTCCCCCTCTCCCTCCCCTCTGTCATTTGCGGGCTTGGCGGCGGTTAATCTTGTAATTTTTTTTCAAACCCAAAAGACTTAATTCGGTATTGCTCCAAGCCTTGCAGGCTTGACAAAAAAGTTACAGCTTTAGCCGCCATTTTTTTTAAGGCCGTAACTCGGCAGCCGTTGGGAGGCCGCCAAAAGACAACAATTGAATAGAACATTAGCTTTCAACCTCACTTATGGACTCCCTGCCTCAGGAGGAGCACATAAATGAGTTTGGTAGCTAACTTTCTATTCAATTAGCGTATTTTGGCGGCCTCCCAAAGGTTTCCGAGTTACGGGCTTGAAAAAAAAACAATGGCCCATAACTCGGAATCTGGTCGGAGACTCTTTTGCGAGCCTCGCGATGAGCGCCTTTGGTGCTCATTGTAAGCCTTGGGGGCCTCGAAATGAGAGCCAAAGGCATGGGGCCTTTGTCACTCATCGCGGGCCTCACAATAAGCACCTCTCCCCCTTCTAAGTTGCGGCGCTCATTGTGGTTCGTGTCAAACCCGTAACTTTCGGGCCTCGTGATGAGGGCCTTTGGCGTTCATTGCACATGCGCAAGCCTGCATCTTTTACGTTACCAACAAACTCAAAAGCAATTACATCAAGTATATATGTGATGTCATATATCATTAAAGGGATATTGAAGGTTCCTGGGAGTTACTATGTATATAATATCCCGGCGTATTTATTATACTTTTATGTACTTCACTGTATTAAGAAGGGCTTATAAGCTCTGTATTTACTGTCAATAGCCCCAATATGGCTCACTGTAGCATATGCAGACAGACTCTGTAGGGCTGGCTGTGCAATATAATGTCCTAGCCTATCAGGGACCACGTTGCAGAATGTTACTGAGAGATAGTCACTGATTGGTTAGTATGAGACACAGCACAGCAAGTACAGCAGAGTCTGTGTCTTTATAAGTTGCAGAGGGCAGACCCATACAGGGACTAATACAGAGCTTATATGCACTTCTTAATAAAATAAAGTACATGTCAGTAAATAGATACCCAGGGATAATATAGTAACATCCAGGAACCTTCCCTATCCCTTTAAGGGATAATTTAATTTAAATTTCAAAAGGGTCTGTTGTCATGTTCGAAAAACAACTCAAGATTATTAAAGGATTTGCATGTCCTGCAGGGCAAGACTGCGAGATGTTTGTCTGCTGATCCATCTACATAACCTGTCTGGACTTACTCAGAGACATCAGCTTCAGTTTTAACATTTCTCAAGAGGAGAACTAAGTAATAGTCAGAGATCACAGTCTTATCCTACATTAAGGGCCTTAAATGCACACTTGAACCCTTCAAAAGTGGCATCTTCCATCCAAATTCCTTATAGATTTAAAACTTCTAGGTAAAACAAACATTTACTTACTGCTACTTCTTCGTCTTAATCTTCATAAATTACAATAAGGTTGACATTAGCCCACTCTACTGATCTTCAAGTCTTATGGTCCACTTTTGGCATTCGAAATATGAGCATACTCAACCAGTGAATGCCCCCCCCCCACCACCGCAACTTCTCCATCCACCCCATTGGGTTCAATAAGAAGTAAGTATGTGCCATCATCATCTAATAAATTAAGATTCCTCATATAATGCCAGTCGCAGAGGGCCTCTACCCTGGTGCTCTGCACCTGCTGCACCAGCTGTAGCTCCACCACTGTGCTCAGGTAACTAATCCTTCTATGGATCCAGCTTGTTTCCTTATCGCCAACAGTTGACTTGCAGCATGGTTGGTTATCTTCTCTATATGCACATCTTAATCTTCTGTTTTGGTTGAGATCCATTAAGCTTCCCTTCTTGGTCCTCTTCTTTCTTTATTAGCTGAGGAGTGTAGGGTTTCGGATCTTGGTCCTGTTCTATCTAGACAGTTCTCAGTTGAGGTCCTCCTTCCCCATATCTTTATACACCTCTTTCTCCACTTCCTCTAGGTCCTGTCGTCTTCTTTTCCTTTTCTATCAGTTGAGGTCTGTCAAGGTCCTGTATTTGCTCCTCTTCCCTTTATAACATCTTCTCCTCTTCTCATATCGGTTACCAGTCTTCTCTGCATGCACCTTCTTCTCTTCTTTTTCTATCAATGTTCCGTATCAGATCTTTAACTCAATAAGCATCTCCTACACCATGTGAGGTCAGCAACGTTATGTTCTCTGTAATCTTCCCTTTATGCACCTCTTTCTCCACTTCCTTTCTCAGCTAATGTCTTCTAAGTCTTGTAATCTCCTCTTCCTTCTATATCAGTTCTGTACTTGGTCATCTTCCTTTTATGCCACCTCTTCTTCTTCTATTAGTTAAGTTCCTCAAAGCTCTTTTCCCCAGTCTTCTTCTCTACATGCACCCCAGTTGAAATCCCTCAAGGTTCTGAATGATCATCTTCTCTATAAGGATCCTGTATATCATTTGAGGTCATCAAGACTTTGTCCTCGGCCCTCTCCTCTTTATACACCTGTGCTCCTTGATACACTTTCTGCCTCATATCATGTCATATTTTGGATCTCAACACAATGATTGACAGACAAGAAAGTCATCACCTGCTCATATCTGTTATCTATAAGTGGCAGTGCCCCATAAAGACATTATTATTAACTCCACACTTTGGATTACCACCCTAACCAATACCTAACGATCACCTAGGAAGCCCCCCTCCATGACTGTGGGACCCTCTAATATAACAAATATCACATATATATATATCCAGCATGGACACAGACTGCAGATAATAACCAGAACACGCAAGCAGTGACCAGCACACACACTCAGTGACCAGCACACACACACACACAGTCAGTGACCAGCACACACAGTCAGTGACCAGCACACGCACACAGTCAGTGACCAGCACACACACACAGTCAGTGACCAGCACATGCACACAGTCAGTGACCAGCACACACAGTCAGTGACCAGCACACGCACACAGTCAGTGACCAGCACACACACAGTCAGTGACCAGCACACACACACAGTCAGTGACCAGCACACACACACAGTCAGTGACCAGCACACGCACACAGTCAGTGACCAGCACACACACAGTCAGTGACCAGCACACACACACAGTCAGTGACCAGCACACGCACACAGTCAGTGACCAGCACACACGCACACAGTCAGTGACCAGCACACACACACTGTCAGTGACCAGCACACGCACACAGTCAGTGACCAGCACACACACACTGTCAGTGACCAGCACACGCACACAGTCAGTGACCAGCACACGCACACACACAGTCAGTGACCAGCACACACACACTGTCAGTGACCAGCACACACACACACAGTCAGTGACCAGCACACACACACTGTCAGTGACCAGCACACACACACAGTCAGTGACCAGCACACACACACTGTCAGTGACCAGCACACACACACTGTCAGTGACCAGCACACGCACACAGTCAGTGACCAGCACACACACACTGTCAGTGACCAGCACACACACACTGTCAGTGACCAGCACACACACACTGTCAGTGACCCGTACACGCACACGGTCAGTGACCAGCACACACAGTCAGTGACCAGCACACACAGTCAGTGACCAGCACACGCACACAGTCAGTGACCAGCACACACACACTGTCAGTGACCAGTACACGCACACGGTCAGTGACCAGCACACACAGTCAGTGACCAGCACACACACAGTCAGTGACCAGCACACGCACACAGTCAGTGACCAGCACACGCACACAGTCAGTGACCAGCACACACACACTGTCAGTGACCAGCACACACACACTGTCAGTGACCAGCACACACACACACTGTCAGTGACCAGCACACGCACACAGTCAGTGACCAGCACACACACACACTGTCAGTGACCAGCACACACACACACTGTCAGTGACCAGCACACGCACACAGTCAGTGACCAGCACACACACACACAGTCAGTGACCAGCACACACACACACTGTCAGTGACCAGCACACGCACACAGTCAGTGACCAGCACACACACACTGTCAGTGACCAGCACACGCACACAGTCAGTGACCAGCACACACACACTGTCAGTGACCAGCACACGCACACAGTCAGTGACCAGCACACGCACACAGTCAGTGACCAGCACACGCACACAGTCAGTGACCAGCACATGCACACAGTCAGTGACCAGCACACACACACTGTCAGTGACCAGCACACGCACACAATCAGTGACCAGCACACGCACACAGTCAGTGATTAGCACATGCACACAGTCAGTGACCAGCACACACAGTCAGTGACCAGCACACCCACACTGTCAGTGACCAGCACACACACACTGTCAGTGACCAGCACACGCACACAGTCAGTGACCAGCACACGCACACAGTCAGTGACCAGCACACACACACTGTCAGTGACCAGCACATGCACACAGTCAGTGACCAGCACACGCACACAGTCAGTGACCAGCACATGCACACAGTCAGTGACCAGCACACACACACTGTCAGTGACCAGCACACGCACACAGTCAGTGACCAGCACACACACACTGTCAGTGACCAGCACACGCACACAGTCAGTGACCAGCACACGCACACAGTCAGTGACCAGCACATGCACACAGTCAGTGACCAGCACACACACAGTCAGTGACCAGCACACACACACACAGTCAGTGACCAGCACACACACAGTCAGTGACCAGCACACGCACACAGTCAGTGACCAGCACACACACACAGTCAGTGACCAGCACACACACACTGTCAGTGACCAGCACACACACAGTCAGTGACCAGCACACACACACTGTCAGTGACCAGCACACGCACACAGTCAGTGACCAGCACACACACACTGTCAGTGACCAGCACACGCACACAGTCAGTGACCAGCACACGCACACAGTCAGTGACCAGCACATGCACACAGTCAGTGACCAGCACACACACAGTCAGTGACCAGCACACGCACACACACAGTCAGTGACCAGCACACACACACAGTCAGTGACCAGTACACACACACACAGTCAGTGACCAGCACACACAGTCAGTGACCAGCACACACACACTGTCAGTGACCAGCACACACACACACAGTCAGTGACCAGCACACACACACTGTCAGTGACCAGCACACACACACACAGTCAGTGACCAGCACACACAGTCAGTGACCAGCACACACACACACAGTCAGTGACCAGTACACACACACTGTCAGTGACCAGCACACGCACACAGTCAGTGACCAGCACACACACACTTTCAGTGACCAGCACACACACACTGTCAGTGACCAGCACACACACACAGTCAGTGACCAGCACACGCACACAGTCAGTGACCAGCACACACACACTGTCAGTGACCAGTACACGCACACGGTCAGTGACCAGCACACACACTGTCAGTGACCAGCACACGCACACAGTCAGTGACCAGCAAACACACACACAGTCAGTGACCAGCACACACAAACACAGTCAGTGACCAGTACACACACACTGTCAGTGACCAGCACACGCACACAGTCAGTGACCAGCACACACACACTTTCAGTGACCAGCACACACACACTGTCAGTGACCAGCACACACACACTGTCAGTGACCAGCACACGCACACAGTCAGTGACCAGCACACACACACTGTCAGTGACCAGCACACAGACACTGTCAGTGACCAGCACACGCACACAGTCAGTGACCAGCACACACACACTGTCAGTGACCAGTACACGCACACGGTCAGTGACCAGCACACACAGTCAGTGACCAGCACACACAGTCAGTGACCAGCACATGCACACAGTCAGTGACCAGCACACACAGTCAGTGACCAGCACATGCACACAGTCAGTGACCAGCACACACAGTCAGTGATCAGCACATGCACACAGTCAGTGACCAGCACACACAGTCAGTGACCAGCACACGCACACAGTCAGTGACCAGCACACCCACACTGTCAGTGACCAGCACACACACACAGTCAGTGACCAGCACATGCACACAGTCAGTGACCAGCACACACAGTCAGTGACCAGCACATGCACACAGTCAGTGACCAGCACACACAGTCAGTGACCAGCACATGCACACAGTCAGTGACCAGCACACACACACTGTCAGTGACCAGCACACGCACACAGTCAGTGACCAGCACACACACACTGTCAGTGACCAGTACATGCACACGGTCAGTGACCAGCACACACAGTCAGTGACCAGCACACACTGTCAGTGACCAGCACACACACACAGTCAGTGACCAGCACATGCACACAGTCAGTGACCAGCACACACAGTCAGTGACCAGCACATGCACACAGTCAGTGACCAGCACACACAGTCAGTGACCAGCACATGCACACAGTCAGTGACCAGCACACACAGTCAGTGATCAGCACATGCACACAGTCAGTGACCAGCACACACAGTCAGTGACCAGCACACGCACACAGTCAGTGACCAGCACACCCACACTGTCAGTGACCAGCACACACGCACACAGTCAGTGACCAGCACACACACACTGTCAGTGACCAGCACACGCACACAGTCAGTGACCAGCACACGCACACAGTCAGTGACCAGCACACACACAGTCAGTGACCAGCACACACGCACACAGTCAGTGACCAGCACACACACACAGTCAGTGACCAGCACACACACACAATCAGTGACCAGTACACACACACTGTCAGTGACCAGCACACACACAGTCAGGGACCAGCACACATACACTGTCAGTGACCAGCACACACACACTGTCAGTGACCAGCACACACACACACTGTCAGTGACCAGCACACACACACTGTCAGTGACCAGCACACACACACAGTCAGTGACCAGTACACACACACTGTCAGTGACCAGCACACGCACACAGTCAGTGACCAGCACACATACACTGTCAGTGACCAGCACACACACACTGTCAGTGACCAGCACACGCACACAGTCAGTGACCAGCACACACACACTGTCAGTGACCAGTACATGCACACGGTCAGTGACCAGCACACACAGTCAGTGACCAGCACACACTGTCAGTGACCAGCACACACACACAGTCAGTGACCAGCACATGCACACAGTCAGTGACCAGCACACACAGTCAGTGACCAGCACACACACACTGTCAGTGACCAGCACACACACACTGTCAGTGACCAGCACACGCACACAGTCAGTGACCAGCACACACACACTGTCAGTGACCAGTACACGCACACGGTCAGTGACCAGCACACACAGTCAGTGACCAGCACACGCACACAGTCAGTGACCAGCACACACACACAGTCAGTGACCAGCACACACAGTCAGTGACCAGCACATGCACACAGTCAGTGACCAGCACACACAGTCAGTGACCAGCACACGCACACAGTCAGTGACCAGCACACCCACACTGTCAGTGACCAGCACACACACACTGTCAGTGACCAGCACACGCACACAGTCAGTGACCAGCACATGCACACAGTCAGTGACCAGCACACACACACTGTCAGTGACCAGCACACACACACTGTCAGTGACCAGCACACGCACACAGTCAGTGACCAGCACACACACACAGTCAGTGACCAGCACACGCACACAGTCAGTGACCAGCACACACACACTGTCAGTGACCAGCACACGCACACAGTCAGTGACCAGCACACACACAGTCAGTGACCAGCACACACACACAGTCAGTGACCAGCACACACACAGTCAGTGACCAGCACACACACACAGTCAGTGACCAGCACACACACACACAGTCAGTGACCAGCACACACACAGTCAGTGACCAGCACATGCACACAGTCAGTGACCAGCACACACACACAGTCAGTGACCAGCACACACACAGTCAGTGACCAGCACACACACACAGTCGGTGACCAGCACACACACAGTGACCAGCACACACACACACAGTCAGTGACCAGCACACACACAGTCAGTGACCAGCACACACACACAGTCAGTGACCAGCACACACACACACACAGTACGTGACCAGCACACACACACAGTCAGTGACCAGCACACACACACACACAGTCAGTGACCAGCACACACACACTGTCAGTGACCAGCACACGCACACAGTCAGTGACCAGCACACACGCACACTGTCAGTGACCAGCACACACACACAGTCAGTGACCAGCACACACACACTGTCAGTGACCAGCACACACACACAGTCAGTGACCAGCACACACACTGTCAGTGACCAGCACACACACACACAGTCAGTGACCAGCACACACACAGTCAGTGACCAGCACACACACACAGTCAGTGACCAGCACACACACACACAGTACGTGACCAGCACACACACACAGTCAGTGACCAGCTCACACACACACACACTCAGTGACCAGCACACACACACTGTCAGTGACCAGCACACACACACACACACACAGTCAGTGACCAGCACACACACAGTCAGTGACCAGCACACACTGTCAGTGGCACACACACACACAGTCAGTGACCAGCACACACACACAGTCAGTGACCAGCACACACAGTCAGTGACCAGCATACACACACAGTCAGTGACCAGCACACACACACTGTCAGTGACCAGCACACACACACACAGTCAGTGACCAGCACACACACACTGTCAGTGACCAGCACACACACACACACACAGTCAGTGACCAGCACACACACACTGTCAGTGACCAGCACACACACACACAGTCAGTGACCAGCACACACACACAGTCAGTGACCAGCACACACACACAGTCAGTGACCAGCACACACACAGTCAGTGACCAGCACACACACACAGTCAGTGATCAGCACACACACACACTGTCAGTGACCAGCACACACACACAGTCAGTGACCAGCACACACACACACAGTCAGTGACCAGCACACACACACACTGTCAGTGACCAACACACACACAGTCAGTGACCAGCACACACAGTCAGTGACCAGCACTCACACACACTGTCAGTGACCAGCACACACACAGTCAGTGACCAGCACACAGTCAGTGACCAGCACACACACACAGTCAGTGACCAGCACACACACACAGTCAGTGACCAGCACACAGTCAGTGACCCGCACACACACACAGTCAGTAACCAGCACACACACACAGTCAGTGACCAGCACACACACAGTCAGTGACCAGCACACACACACAGACACTGTCAGTGACCAGCACACACACTGTCAGTGACCAGCACACACACACACACAGTCAGTGACCAGCGCACACACACACAGTCAGTGACCAGCACACACAGACACTGTCAGTGACCAGCACA